>PNEQ01131624.1:0-16056 GCA_003012365.1 Medauroidea extradentata
CATAGCGCACAGCGAAGTGAAGCGCACCCTCGCTCTACGAAGGCTCGCGGCCAACTGACTGGCGATAAGCGACTCCCTGCGTTATATACGATCTAACTGCGCGCTGATAGCATACAAGTACGCGTTTGTGGACGGTTTAAGCCTATTTGCGGCTTATTTCCACACATGACTGATTTTCAGCGTGCACCATTTCCCTTAAGGAGCGACATGACCTTCACTAGCTATCTTCCTCTCTACTCCTCCCACTTCTTTGTATGCGGGGAGAAACAGAGGGGAAGGAATTCACACCCGTAGTTAGGAACACTGCCACCAGCCACAATCAAAACGAAATACGTCCGTTGACTCTGGGCATGAATTCCCACGGTTCCGCCTGGCGCCCTTAAATGTAACTCAGTAGTTAACGAGTGTTCATATTAGATAACAAAAATGTTTACTGCAATAAACCGTTACGGCGTGTAAAATAACACAGTGCTGCACTGCTTGTGTACTACTGATGTGGCATTTGTTTTCACATGCTTGGGTGGTAACTGACATTTAGGAAATCTGACAGATACAACCCTAGGACCTAGAGATAGGGAAGATAAGGAAAATGTGTTCGACGTATCACTACTGACATGAAATCACGTAACTGGTACGCGATTGTAATGTAGGAGTGTTTTGGAACTTAACATTTGACTACAAGTTTCCAGCAGGGCTGCTTCGGTACCGATAAATCCAAATCGTCCACTCCTTTTGAGCTTAAGATTCCAAATTCTTTCTTCTCTCTTTGCACGTTGCGCAATTTTCAGCACAACTTTCTAAAGAGAAAAACGCGCCTAGGAATGTCACAGTCACGAGTAATTTACAAATTCAGATGACTTAGTAGCTGTTAGTTCGTATATTCCTGACGTCAATTTTAAACCAAAATTGCATGACAATACCAAAAAGTAAACCATAACCTTCATCACACGCCCGCAAATGTTTGAGTCACTGATTAGTTTGCGGTTCGTAGATTTGTATCAATCTTAAAAGCAAATAAGACTAAAACAATAAAAATTGAAACAATTAGAATTTTCTTTGACGAAGTGTTTTTAAAATTAAAATTTTAATTTCTTACACCTGCAATAATATTATTTTTCCTTCTCAATGTAGTATCATTATTGGTATCGGCAATATCTGACAGTGCCTGAAAACAATATCGGCTCCCCTACACTTAACCGTAGTGCCAGAATTACACAAACTGTTTAAATGTTTAACTTCGTGCATTGTACCCAAGATATATTTATTTCACTTGCACATTTACCTTATTTTAAACACAAGTACCCAAATTAAGCTAGGAACAATGTGTTGGTAACGGTTATGTGAGCTATTTAAGCTACGGTAATGATATTTACAGTGAATGTCCACCATCGGCTGTGCGGCGCTGCGGAATAAACCTGACACTCGTGTACGATGTGTTGCCTACGCGCTAGGCTCTGTTTCACTACCCCAAAACTTGACGTGCGTTTTGCACGAAAACTATACGTCCTATACAGTCGCTACAAGAGGACCTTTTTTATTACTAAGGTCACATTTCCCAATAATTCACTCTTAAATGTTGGATTATCCTGACGCTAAAAAAGTTGTCAACAATTTAAGGGAAGCCACCCCTTTTATTTTCGTAAGGGTAGAAGGTATCAACTAGCGTTTGCTGTTGATTTGTCGGCCTTATTGTCTTGAAGTAATATCCTAAATTTGGTCAATTGTCCATCACTGTTCGGTTTGTGGGGAAATCAAAGTTTTAAAATTAGATTTTCAAAGGCGGATTACTCCTCCAATATCACAATAACGTACCAAGTGTCTTGCATATTTTCTGATTTATTCCAAACAAGGAATTACCTGCCGAAGTTCGCCGGTATTTTTTGTGAACATCACATGTAATCATTATTATTAATAATTTTTGCCCTTAGGGGGCATGATAACTCAAATTTCACTTCTTTTCCTTCTTCCTTTTCTTTTCCAAAAATCTCTTAATTCTTTGACTGTGTGCCTGTTTCCTCTGTTCTGTCCACATTGTTCCTGTTTTCTTCGGTTCATTTACTTTAAATTTTGTGTTCATAATTTTGCTTCTGAGTTTTCTTCTTTCTCCAAACATTTCCCTGTTGATACCAGCTTGTCTAAGGTCTTCCTCTATTTCATGAAATCAGTTGATTTTCTTGATTGAGCTATTTACTACATCAAAGATCTTCTTTGTGAGTATGTTTTCCTTCATTCTCTGTATGTGCCCATAAAATGTTAGTCTGCATTTTCTGATCATATCTGTGAATCTGTATGTAAGTTTCTACAGCTCTTTGGTTTTTTTTTTTTTCAATCCATATTCCAGCTCTATGTATTGCTCCAAATATTTTCCTGACAATTTTACACTTAATTTTTTTTATGTTTCTGTGATGCCTGATGCTCCTATTGTGGTTGTTTCCGAACTGACGCATATAATGCTTCTGGTAGTTCGACTTTTTTGTAGTGCCAGAGTTTGGCTTGCTTCAATTTACTTTTCTTGTTATATTGTGTCCATGTGAGATTGTAAGCTTTCTGAAGTTTTTCTCTTCTTTCTATTGTAATAACTTTGCTGTCCTGGACACAGCCAGGTATGCTTGGGATGGAGGGCACATTTAATTAAATAAAATTAATTAAATTAAGGTTATTAATTTACTATAAACACTCTACACAACACTCTACATTAATTCCACAACACTTGTAAACCACTCTCTTTAAATAAACATATACAGATATTATATAGATAACCTAACTAACAGTATAATTTACTATTCTAGTACTTGATTATTAAATGTCTCTCTCGCTCAGTCCTCCAATCGCACAGTCTCTATATGGAAATGACTCGCAATACACAGCTACATACAGTCAAACCTGTTCGTCCACTCCTGCACTCCCACACTTACTCGCACCACTCCAGGAAAGTCACAATCGTCCGCACTATCACAGCCTCTTCTTAATTTGCTGATCTCGCCTCGTTCACCGTCGTACACACTCACTGGCTAATCGCCACTAAGACTCTCTCGCGGCTCGCAGTGAGCAGGTATTTATAGTCCCTGTGATGATGCCTAGAATATTCTCCTAGCTCGCCGACAGGGCTGGGTGATGTAAGTTGAACATTCCCGATGCTGCGGTAACTTTCAGTCATGCCCGAGTTGAATGATTGTCGAAGGTGATTGACAGGTAGGTGCCCACTCATCCAGAAGGCCGTTGACTTCACTCCGGACTAGTGACGTTAGTCCCGCCCGAGCAGTCCGCGGCACCAGGAGCATCATCAATGATAAGGGGGGAGAGGGCGCAGTCCGCCACCTCGCAGCCGTGGGTTGTAGGTAGTGAACAGGGGACTAAGGGGAGTGGCGCGGCTCGTGCATATGTGAGCACTGGTATGTTACACTATGTTGGATGTCTTGTTTGATCCTCCTGTTGGTATAAATTCCCCTAGATACTTGAATTTGTCGACTCATCTAATGAATCCATAGTTTGTAAGTGTGGTTTGCACACAGTTCTTCTGTCTTTACATGTACTGTGTTATATATATATATATATATATATATATATTAAATCTGATAATTGCTGACAAACATTGTCTGAAGTTTGTGTTTTTTTTCTTAAATAAACATAACACTTATTAAATAGTTTAGTCAAAAAACGAACAATTCAAATATGATGATATCTATTTCAAGCACATATAAGGAGGAGACCCTTTGAAAAAAAAAACGATTTTACTTAAAAAAATAAACTATTAAAACCATGTCTGAACATTGACAGTTATTGTGAAACTGTGTTTCGAAACCGCAAAACAAGGTCCGAAATCAAATTTTGTTATTGTTACTACTATAAACAAAAAACCTTTCTAATGAAAAATATGTACTTTAGTAGGCAGTTCAGTTAGCGTCTGAGCTCCATAGTGCTGTTATCAGGACGGGAGGGCGAAGAGAAAATACTACTGTCCGGGGCCATCTGTCAGGTTGATACTAGTAGGGCGGAAAACATTTTGCGTGTTCCGTGACACACTATGTAAGTGTAACATATTTGTGAGTTGCAGCAGTTGTACTCGAGAATACGTATATTGTACTCGAGAATACGTATATACCTTTCAGAATGTGTGAAACTATTATATAAAGGTGCTATGTTTTACTTCCGTTAGTAAAAGGTTTCGAAAAAAATAACTATTCAGTCAAACAAATTTAATGGAGATGTTGTTGCATTTAGGCAAATCTGAAAAAAATATTTATCCTACTACAGAACAATAGTCAAAGAATATAAGTCAGACTAACTGAAAAGATCAATACGCCTACATTATCTGCTTCGACACACATCAACATATTTTTTTAAATTCTACATCAAAGGACGCTGTAAAAAGATGTATAATGTGAGTGTTCGTATTAATACTTGGCTACGGAAAGGGCTTGCAGCACTAAATACAACACATAAAATTACAAGTAAAACAAATTACAATCAAGTATTTTTTTATATTGAAAATTGTAGACTAAAATAATGTTACAGGCATATTCTAGGCTCAGAATAACTCCTCTCTAGGTAATAGGTCCTAATTAGGCGTACGTAGATAGAGAAGAATAAAATAAAATATATTTTTAAAATACTATATGTATACACACATACCTACTTACATGTTTTAGATTGAGGTTAAACCATACAAAACACAAAACTATAGCGCCTCAAGCATATACATATTTATTTATTTATATACATATATACACACTTAGCTCTCTACGTACGCACATAGATATTATGATGACGAGTTACCAAGAGAGTGGTTATTCTGAACCTACACTATACCACTACATACATATGACAAACGTACCTTAAATTTATTTTTTACTTTTTAATTGACATTTTTAAACATGTTTTTTTATTTTTTCCTTTTAATTATTTTTTTTCCTTATAAGTCTTAAATCTTTGGGACGTGTACATAAGTGACAAGAGTAACTTTTTTTTTACTTTTTTGTTCACTTTTTTTTTTAAAAAAAACCTGTGTATTTAATTTTTTTTTCTCTTTTTCGTCTCAGATTTCTGGAACTTATTTATTGGTTTGTCGGAGTACTTACACAAGTTATTGCAAGTTAAATAAAATCTTGGAAAAATTTTAAAAAAATTAGTTTATGTAATTTTAATAATATAATGATATACATGTAAAGTAACCCATAATATTGCATTGTCACCGAACTTACATAAGTATGCCAAATTTAAGCTCAATCAGATACCAGCAAATGGTTAAAAAATGGTTTGCAAATTTTGAAACGATCAACTTACTTACATACAAACATTGCGAGTTACATAAAAGCTTGTAATAAAGATAACACATAAGTAAACTACTTGACACAATTCAATTAAAATTATTTTTTCGACTGTATGTTTATAACGCAGACACACAAAAATAGTAAATGCAGTGTATTAATATTTTCTTTCGATTAATAAACAATAAAGTCAATATATTATAAAGAAAACTAAAATTTAACAGTGGCAAAATGTTATTTCAAGCTCGAAAAGTACTAATTATATTTATTCTTTCACGTTAACGGCGTGCTGTTAAAGTAAAATTGTAAAATGAACTTCAAAAATAAATTTCGGTTTAGAATTGAAACGTTACTGTTTTTCATAATTTTATTACTATAGCGTTTTATAGCACAACTCTTGACCAAGTATAAAGATTTTTTTCTTTCAAATTTATTGAACCCTTGCTTGCAACAGTTTTAAACGCGGGTTTTTAACTATCTACAACACTGCGAAAAAAAAATAGCTAACAAAACATATGTGATTGATTTTTAATGAATCTGCCCTTAGACTTTGAAAGGGGGTCAAGAATATATTCACTGAATACAAAACAAGAATTTAAAACCATCTACGCTTTCATAGTTTAACTTGAAGATATTACAGACTTTATGGAAGTCATTACGCACAATTTAAAAAAAAAAAAAAAAAAAAAAAGATAGGTTCATTCACTAGAAAGATTTTGCTTAGCGATGAATTTAGTAGCACACATGAATAAATAAATACAAAATATGTTCTTGCCAACAAGGTAATGTCAGCTACTAACAAAGGATTTTCTTAATGTCAATATAGATGTGGGTAAATTTATTGTTAGGTTTTATTTTTTTATTCAGTAATGATGCGAAATATTTTACCGTTATTAGAACAATAAATTATAAATTCCTCCTGAAAAAAACAGAAGTACGAAATTCTTAACTACATAAGCTGCGGCGGTTGAGCGCTTGCCTTACACTAGGTGATCCCAGTTCTTTACATGGTGTTTTACCTCCGGATTTATGCATGTATGATCGTGTCGGACGATTTCGCAGTTCGGCGGTTTTTATTTCTGGGATCTCCCATTTTCCCCACCCTTGTATTCCGGCACTTCTCGTTGCTCATCACGTTCACCCTCATCGACTCTGAATGTATTTGTTGACAATATCCTTCAGTTGCGCAATGAACTAAGTAACAGTTTATGAAATGCTTTATGCTTACATTTCCAGTATCTGTTTTATCCGGGAGTGGTTAGTGTACAGCTCTTTCACTCATACGCGCATACTTTACTGCTCTTGCTGTTGCTCTCTGTAGAGGCTCCAGCATTTACTTGTCGTTTCTTCATCACAACAATGAATAACGGTTTTTACTATTACCCGCCGTTTTCGGGTATACACTGAGGTTTGATATTTTGCTTACAGCTACTACACAGCTGTCGACTCTGTGTCGCCTCCTTACCTCCTCTTTTCTCCCTTGTCTCACCGTCCCCGCATCACCGCGCTGTGAGACGCCAAGATAACTCTGCCCACTATAGTAACTTAGCTGCATATGCATTTGCAGGGATGATATAAGTAAAACAGCGGTATTCATTAAGGCCATACTTTCTAGATTTTAAATGGTTTCGACTGTATTTTTAAACCGAACCTATGTTATCGAAATTAAAGATTCGCAAAATATTTTTATGTTACATGTTATATGTTATATATATATATATATATATATATATATATATATATATATA
Organism: Medauroidea extradentata; assembly: GCA_003012365.1. Taxonomy (NCBI): domain Eukaryota; kingdom Metazoa; phylum Arthropoda; class Insecta; order Phasmatodea; family Phasmatidae; genus Medauroidea; species Medauroidea extradentata. Next base: position 7,016 of record PNEQ01131624.1, read on the forward strand.
TATATGTACATAATACTCACCCTTACTTATACAGTAATTTTTTTCTTGGCAATAAACCCAACAGGTTTGTTTGCGTCGTAACTATCTCAAATTTTGTTATGTAAATAAGAGATAAATCCAACCAATTTTTTTGCGAATGGGCTGGGCATTGGGCACTTTGCCTAGGCCAATGTAATGCTGGTTTGCAAAATATAACAGTAAGTAGCTTGTTTTCAAATATCATTCGCAATGTCGACCAAATTTGAATAGTCGCCTGCGTTATGTCAGCAGATTGTACTGTACGAAATATGAGTTTGTTTACTTTTTGTTTACATATTAGCTTTTTAGTTTTTTGCTATTTTAGCAGAATTACAAGTTGAACTATTGTATTTTGATTTCAGAATTTTCAGTAGGTTGTAAAGTTCATGATACAATTTCTATAAAGATGAATTTCGCTACACATTGTAACATCTTGGTAAAAAATGTCTTCCTTATACTATACCCTTATATATATATATATATATATATATATATATATATATACACACATACACACACAACGTGTTCCGGGAGTAGACGTCAACAAAGAGGCGGGTGATAGAGAGGCCCAAGATCTACCAAATAAACCAAACTTGTATAATCCGATTCACAACCGTCTAAAAGTTATGAATTTTTAAAGAAAATTTGGTTGTACTCTACCTTGAACTAAACATTTACTGATTGTGGACAAAGTAATGGTCCATGTGGAACGAAATTTGTATACTTCAAAGGTGATTAGTGTCGTCACATTTTAAAACACATTTCACGTCATTGAGAGTACAGCTTCGTGGTGTAAAAAAAAAAACACTTTCACAAAAGATGTGTTTGGTTCGGAAAGATGCCTCCAGTTTGCACGAGGTAAAAAAAAAATTAACGGGTCACATTAATAATCACCCGCAATTTGAAAAAGTACCCCAATAGTATTACCAATTAATTAGTAAAAGGCAATATTTTAAATTAACAAACGTCGATGCAGTTAATGTGAAAACATAACGTAATGCAGCAGATTCACAGAATGTAAAAATAAGCAATAAGATTGAAATTAGTATGTGAGTAAATAATTAAACGTAACTTTATTGAAATGAAATTATTACACAGTGTTTGAAATTATTATAGTGTATTTTGAATGTAATATGTTTAACTTGTGAGGATAAAAAGAATTGTTATCAATAAAAGTGGTAATAGTCTGTTATTTCATTAAAACCAAATTGCTTTCATCGAACTAGAAAGTTAAGATAAACGAATTGCATCACCATATTCCCTTACATAGTTGTTGCTTCATATTCACAGCGGCCGCGATTATGTAGAGGCTAGTGCGCTCGCCTTCCATCATAGTGAACTGGGTGTAATCCCCGAATAGCCTCAGAAGCATCTCTTCTGCATGTGGGAATTGTGGCTAGTACATGAATATGGCCTGGTAGGTGGTCCTTTCGTGTACCCCTGTTTTCCGTTCCAGTACCACTCCATACTCACAATATTCACCATAATGGTGGTGGGGGTGAACGTGAGGGTATTACGGCATTTTAAAAACGAGGTGTTAAGAGTCCGTGAGGTGAAGAACAACACAACAAACATGCCCGAACCAAGATGTGAACTGGGGACCCCTCGCACCACAGACTGACTCTTTACCGACTGCTCTACGAGGGCCGGCACATTCATCGTCTTACAAGACATCGCTGTCAAGAGCTGCACAAATCTTTCCATTACAATCCTTTCGTTTCCTTCGGATCAAGGTCTTGCATTGTTTCTTGACTAGAAAATACGAGTTTGTTAGTGCATCATATGATCTGCTACAAGACATGTTGCGATTGTACACAACAGTACACCCTAGACGTGCCACATATTAACCAATAGCCTGTATGTAAAGATGTGGTGTCGTTAATAAAATGCATAGAATATGTGACGACAGTAATCACCTTTGAAGTATACAAATTTCTTTCCACATGGACCATTACATTTCCACCATCAGTAAATGTTTAGTTCAAGGTAGAGTACAACCAAATTTTCTTTAAAAATTCATAACTTTTAGACGGTAGAGAATCGGATTATACAAGTTTGGTTTATTTGGTTGGTCTTGGGTCCCTCTATCTCCCGCCTCTTTATTGACGTCTACTCCCGGAACACGTTGTGTGTGTGTGTGTGTGTATATATATATATATATATATATATATATATATATATATATATATATATATATAAATAAATTAAGTGTCCTGACACACTCACTCACTCACTCTCTCACTCATCAACGTACAGCCCAAACCGCTGGACCTAGAACCATGAAATTTGAGGGAAGCTTCCACTTGCCTCATAGGCACCCACTAAGAAAGGATTTTTTGAAATTCGATAATTAAGGGGGTGAAAAGGGGTTAAATGTGTTTTAAAAGAATTCTTAGTATCTCATTAACCGGGAATGCTATCATAAATTTTTTATCTTCATATTATTGCCCAAAGAAATGCAATTTCGCAAATCTTTCGTTTTTGCGAAATTCGAAAATTAAGGGGGTGAAAAGCCGTTAAAGGTGTTTTTCATTAATCCGTGATTTCTCCTAAACCATTTCAGATAGTGAGGTGATTTTTTTTAATGATGCTTAAGTAAATATCTAAAAAAAATTTTAACAACTTTTCAAAATTCGTCCTTGAAAGCTCTTTAAAAAATATATAACGTGTTTTTTTTAATTAATCCCACTTATATCATAAACCAGTGGAAGTATTGAAATGATTTTTGCTTTAAAATAAATCTTACATGAAAAAAAAAAAAGTAATTTCGGAATTTTTAGAAATTCGTCCTTGAAAGCTGTTTAAAAAAATATTATGTGTTTTCAAATAATCATCTGTACCGCTTATACCCGTTGAGATATCGAGATGATTTTTTGATAATAATGAAGCTTATGTAAATATCTACAAATAAAATTCAGGTTTTTATGAAATTCGAAAGTTAAGTAGGTGAAAAGAAGTGAAATGTTACAGTCTCCCGAAAAAAAGAGAATAATCACGAAGAAATATTTCAACAGTAGTTTCTTTTTGCCAACCTACTCATAAATAAAACCTCTTTGGACTGTAGCCTCTACATACGAAATAATATCACGGTATGAACTTTCACTCAGGTATTGTATAAAGTTTGTGGTGTGGAAGGGGTGGGGTTACGGGTTCGTATCCCGTGCAAGACTTTGCGATGGGAATTACTATTACATCATGCGAGCATATTGCCCGCGTTCTTTACACTGAGCTAAGGCAGTTAATTATAGTTCACTGTTATTGAGTACGCTAGCTGTTAAATGCCTTCATCACATTTTTTATCCAGAGTTACTGTTTACATTACATGTCCTCAGATAGTCGACTACTGCATATTATCCATACATATTGTGATTCTCGTACTATTGTGTTTTGTATATTCAACTCTATTTATTGTGTTTGTAAACTTAATACATCAATACTGAGTATTACAGCCCTTCTCAAGTGTATTTAAATTAGCCAAATTGTTTTACTTAAGTACTACGTATTCATACGTATGTATTGGTTGATTATGTTATTCTTTGTGATGAATACTTTGCATTGCTGAGTGTCTTATTTATTGTATTTGTAAATTTAATATTTCAATACTAGGTATTTCTGCCATTCTAAAGTGTATTTGAATTAACTAACCGTATTGTTTTTGTTTAAGTTGTTTACAAATGTATGTATTATACATATGTATTGGTTGATATAAGATGTTATTAATTGTGATGTTCACTTTTGTATTGTTTGATTTCTGTAACTTCTTGGGTTCGTAGACAGTATGTAGGGTAAATTAATGTATGTGTATTTGTTTATTATATTGTATACCTACATTGTTTAGCTGCACTTACGCACACTTGTATATTGTCTTTTATATAACTTATAAGCATTTTGTTTTGGTTATAGTATTTATTAATGTGTATATCTATACCTTTTCTTTTTATTGTGTTGACTACTCCCTTCCAGTATGCACGGGAAATATGGAGGCTTTAATAAATAAATAAATTATACGGGTTTCTTGACTGACGGAAGTCTAAAATTTAAATTTAAATTAAATAAATAAATAAATGATAAATAAAATAAAGTTACTAATTTACTTCTTTAATTAATACTAAACATAAGCTTCTTAGTAGCCTATAACGTTTATCTACATTGCGTTTTAGGCCTACAGGAATGTACTGACACATTGAAATGTCGCTGCTAGGAATGATGTCCGTCCGTACATCAATCTTACTATTTACATGTTTCCCGTGTTCCTCTTTGTTCTATACTTGTTCCTTTGCCTTCATATCGAGAAGTTGACTGTTGCGTTATATAATGTATCTGCGCCATGATACTCTGCTCAAAATAAAAAGAGAACGCTTGTAAAAATTATTTTTAGATACACTTCAAAGGTATAATTTTGTTAGAAATACGTAACGTAACTTGTAATTTGTTTTCTAAACCTTTACAAAGTTCTCTCCTTCAAGAACAAATCGGTTAAATTCTGAAAAGTCTCTGCTGAATCGTACCAATACTTCAACATAAAATGTTTTATTGTCCATCTCAACTCATGGGTAAGAGCAGGCTGCTAGCGTTACCTAGCGAGTGCCATATAAACTATAAGTACTCGGGCGCGCGGATAGAGCGCACGGTGATGTCGAGTTGTTCAGATCACAAGCCTACGTCTAAAAGCCTGCAGACAGTTCAGGATCTCGTAACCGTTGATATCTCTACTTAAATTTTACACTACCATGTTAACCTCACGGCAGTTTTTATTAGACCGAGGTCATGCACGATCCTATACTCGCTGATTTTTCTGGCCAATTATTTCAATACTACTGCAACGCCAGTTACTGTAATTATAGACGCAGGGGCGTCATTTAAGGTTTTTCTGGAAAGTGACCTTGTTGCATCTTTTTTATTAATTAAGAATTTACAAATTAGAAACTTTAATAATAAAACTTCCGTTTTATGTGCTTAAGTTAGCATTACTTAAATTTAAAAATACAAAAAATATACTTATACGTTTAAAAATTCTAAATCCAGGGGTAGGGGGGATTTGCCCCCCCCCCCCCTTGTGTCCTTAAAATGACGCCCATGTGTTTCGTGATAAAGTAGAACACTTTAGACATCCACCAGCTGTGCTCCAATTCAGCTTGAAAACTAGTACGAATGCACATTGCACCCCGACTGCACACTTTAGCCAAGAGTTCCAGCGATGTCACTTGTGCCATTTGCTACGATTTTCGGCCAACTGTTTTTACTTCTGACACCTACTACTACTACTACTACTACTACTACTACTACTACTACTACTACTACTACTACTACTACTATACTGATTATTATTACTACTACTACTACTATTACTAATCTTTATAACTACTACTATTACTACTACTTACTAGTACTGCTACTACTGACTACATCACTACTACTGTTTACGACTGCTAGTTACTACTTACTACTACTACTACTACTTCTACACTACTACTGACTACATCACTATTACTGTTTACTACTGCTACTTACTACTACTTACTATTACTGACTACCTGTCATACTATTGTTTACTACTGCTACTTACTACTACTACTACTACTACTACTACTACTACTACTACTACTGACTACCACTACTACTGTTTTGATACTGCTACTACTATTACTGACTACCACTTCTACTATTGTTTACTACTACTACTACTACTACTGACTACCACTACTACTGTTTTGATACTGCTACTACTATTACTGACTACCACTACTACTATTGTTTACTACTGCTACTTACTACTACTATTACTGAATATCACTACTACTATTGTTTACTACTGCTACTTACTACTTCTACTGACTACCACTACTACTGTTTACTACTACTGCTACTTACTACTTCTGTTACTGACTACCACTACTACTATTGTTTACTACTGCTACTTACTACTACTGTTACTAACTACCACTACCACTGTTTACTACTGTTACTTACTACTACTATTACTAACTACCACTACGACTGTTTACTACTGCTACTTACTACTATTATTACTGACTACCACTACCACTGTTTACAACTGCTAGTTACTACTACTACTACTTACTACTTCTGTTTACTACTGCTACGTACTGCTATTTTGATTACTACTGCTACGTGCTACTACTGTTTACTACTGCTACTTACTGCTACTGACTACTACTAATGTTTACTATTGCTACTTACAACTACTATTACTGATTACCACTACCACTGTTTACTACAGCTACTTACTACTACAACTATCACTGACTACCATTACTACTATTGTTTACTACTGCTATTTGCTACTTACTACTACTTTTACTTCTACTACTACTACTACTACAAAATGGAAGTTAATAATCCGGGAGCCTAGCCCGAGAAAAAAATTAAATTATATATAAAAAAACGAGAACATTAACACAGTGTAATTTAAGCAATTATGCCCATAAATTAAGTGTAGTAAAAATATTGTGTTTTGACAACATCCTTGCGGCGTAGAAATTGTTTTAACTGCTCGGAGCTGTTTGTGATGCAAGCTGGGTGTAATAATCAAGAATATGTGTAATACTAAGAAATAAAAATAAAAGTAGGGTAAATATTATTCCTCACCAGAAATTCCATTAAAAAAGCATTTTAGGTTAATTATTTTGAAATCTTCATGCTGACTTTGTGCATCACAAAAATACTACGATATCAGTAAGTAAAACAATGTGATTTTTATCTTCAAGGAAAGAATGTTACAAGGTTTGTATCTTCGTTGTAATATACATACATTCTTTTAATTCCACCATGAGGATATCCTATTGCATAGTGGCAAATAGAACTTGTCAAATCAATATTACAGACACTTTCCAACAACAATTAACGTAATAATAACACTTTATAAAATTTAACATTAAAATATTACAAATATAAATTAAAATATAAATACAATTTAGAACCAAATAAAGAAATAAATTCTTTCATCACTCATCACAAGTATATACATGTTACTTCACTTTATATTTGCAAGGTATTCACCAAAATTTTTGTAGGTTAAAAAACATTGCGATTTTAACAATAACTGAGTGGATATAGTAAATTTATTAATGTTCTGTTAATGTTATACGTTTAGGTAATTTATTAAAAACGCGCATATCTATGTTGTACATGCTCTTTGCATACGCAGAGCTATTATGATATACATTCATGAGTTTACAACAATTTCTGGTTGAATACTGAAGAATATCGTTATTTGTCATATAATAATTTCGATTTTTTAAAACTAATTTCAAAACGTTTGTGACATACACATTATAATAAGGTTGAATCACAAAATTTTTAAACAGTTTTCGACAGGATGACGACCTTTTAGTTTTATCTAAGTTTTTTTTTTTGTAAAATATTATTATTTTTTTTTGCTTTATGTTTGATTTTCCCGAAACACTTTTCCATATTACATTGTAGAATGAAGAAAGCATAATATGAACTTCTTAACGTATCTGTATTGACCAATTCTTGTAGTGCACTTAATAGAAAGTATATCGATGGCAGTTTAGTTGCTAGGTTATTTGATATATTGGACCCGTGATAAATTTTCATCAATATACAATCCTAAAAATTTGAGATTATCAGCTTCTGCAACAATATAATTTTTATATATCCTAAGTATAGGTAAATCTTTTTATTATGTTTACTAAATGGAATAAATAGTGATTTTGATATACGTAGTAACAGATTGTTTGTCTGAAACCAACTGTCAAGTATTTTTATTAGAGTTGTACTTTTAAATTATTCTTATTCTCATCACATATACAATAATGCTTGTATCATCTGTAAACAGCATTAACTTGTCATCATTAATTACTGTAGGCAGATCATTAATATAAAGTAAAAACAACAGAGCGCCCAAAATACTCCCCCGTGGGACTCCATCGCTAATTGCCTCCCATTTTGAGGAAAATATACCTCTTTTCCATCACTCTTTGCTTCCTATTTGACAGATATTATTTTAATAATTTATGTTCATTTCCTCATATTCCAAAGTATTCTAATTTAGCTAGCAATACTTCATGATTTACCATATCAAACGCTTTGGCTAGATAACATTTTCAACACGGTTTTTTGGCCTTCTGGCTGTTTAATTAGCCCGTTTTACGGTAGGTTACAAAACGAACAACTGTTTAAGCGTAAGGATAACTCAGAGCAGTCAGAACCTTCAGTATCTACCGTGAATCAATCCCAGGAGGCAATCGGAGGTGCCGCAAATTAGTTACGTACACTTCAAATGCCACAAGGTAAGGATGGTTTTCATCTGTATTATCAAAATGTAAGGGGTCTCCGAACTAAAGCAACAACCGTTTTTGAAAACATTAACAGTGTTAACCTATCAGTTATTTGTTTAACTGAAACTTGGTTTAATAGTAATTGTGTTAATTCTCATTATTTTCCTGATAAATATTATATATTTCGTAAAGACAGAAATGCTGTAACCACCGGCCTTTCTCGCGGAGGCGGGGTTCTCATTGCAATTAATTCATTAAAATATCCGCACACCATTCAGAAATATGAATTTTTAATGGAAGATATTGAGGCAATATGGGTTGAAATATCAATATGTAATGCAAATAATAAACTTCTTATTGGGAATATTTATATACCACCACAACTACCTGTAGCAGATTTCAAAAAAATATTTTGATTTTATCGAGTCCAAACTATCTAGTTACTCACATCAGATAATAATAGTGGGTGACTTTAATGTTCCTGGTGTAGATTGGAAGAATTTCCATACACAAAATATTGTAAATTTTTACAACAAGCAAAAAGGAAACGTACTTCTTGAAAAAAACTAATCTTCTAAATTTAGAACAATTTAATTTTACCAAGCCATTTTCTGGATTGCTTGATCTTGTTTTCTCAAATATTTATTTTGACGAAGTTTTAAATTGTGATGACCCTCTTGTTAATGAAGATGATTATCATCCTGCCTTAGCGTGCTACTGTCATATTGGTCCTGTACATGCTAAGATATCCGACCAATC
>PNEQ01131626.1:0-16055 GCA_003012365.1 Medauroidea extradentata
GGAGGGGGAAGAATGGGGAAAACTTGGAAATGAATGGAAAGAGGGTGCTACAAGGAGAGGAGGGCAATTGTACTAAGGTCCATAGGAATAGAAGAACAGAGAGGTTAGCACTCTATGTTGGTCACAACTCTGAGCTGGGGAAATCGTGTGCAGCAGTAGTGTGTGTTGAGGTGTTTAAGAGAATGGTGTGGGGAACTGAATGGAGGAAACACTACCACAAGGTGGTAGCCATATTATGGATGGAAGAAGTATCATCATATTTATTACAGGATTATTATTATTTTGGCATTTTAGGTGTTGGTCAAATAGTTCACACAATTACCTTCTCAATTGGAACATTATCTATTTTTGGGGAGGTAAGTGAAGTACCGTATATCATATTTCTCATGGAGGTGAAACTTTTTCTAGGTTTAGTAATAGTTCAGTCTAAAATATTCTCTTGAGGTACCTAGGCCACCAATTGGTTTGTTAAGTCAATAATGGAAGTTTTTGAACACAATTTTGAACAGCATAGTACCATGTAGTTTTGTATATACCATATGATTTACATAGATAAGGAATAAGTTAGTTACATTCACAGTGTACTGCCCTATGGGAAGCCACCACTTGTAGGTTTTGTGTTACTTTTGTAATTGCCTATCTTCACCAACCGAACTCTGGCGATTAGGTAACTTTCTTTGATTTTCAGGGACATTTCTCTCAGAAATACCATACTACTTTTTGTGGTATTAGTATTGAGCTATTAATATTACTGAATGCTTTACACAGGTCAATAAAGGTAGCTTCTTGATATCTTTCTTGAATCTACTGCATAATTTATTAAGGGAATTGCAGCACATCATCAACCGATGCCGCTTTCAGCCTGGTAAAACTCCTCTGTCAGCTGAATCTGAATATGATGTATATCCGTCAGCTGCTGGAACCATATTCACATTTGTGGCATCCATACTGTTAGGGATATAAAACCTTATGGTTTTCAAGGAAATCAGCATGTGTTTTCTTTATATAGATGCAACATGTGTTAATTGGTATCCTGTCAACAGTAGTAAGTACAACTATATGTCTTTAATCATTAACACTTTTATATATATTTTTTTAAAACTAGAATAACCTCTGCAACTGCAGTAGAAAAAAATATATTTATAGCGTCCACCAATACAATATGTAGTGATAGTTTATAAAGCAATGTAAACATTTCATATTGAGTGCTTTTATTATCATGATTTAGTGATTTATTTTGGAAGTTATAAACCATCTACATTATTTCTATGTTATCAACTGGTTTCAGTAAAAATGTGTAAGTGCACATTATCATAGTATCTACAATGTTCCCACAATTATTTAGGTGGATTTTTTTACAGTAGATGGCCTGTTTTCAACTGTGATGAAGTGTTCACAGAAAATTTTTGCAGTCTCTTTCCAGTTAGTAATAATTTCTCCTGACTGAATCTAGTCCTAAACCTATTGTTCTTTTTCACTGGAATTTTTAGTTTTGCTATCACAGAGTGTCTACCAGATTGTGCAAGTAAAAAAAAAATTAGTAACTTTTTAGTGACTTTTTCTTGAAAAACTGTTCAAATAGAATTAATAAATGCTTCTTTAACAAGTGCAACATTCCCGACAATTTTTATTATGTTTCCTCCGACTGCTGATAGCGCGAAACATATCCAATTTTAAAATGTGCAGTTAAAATATGTATACCTTAATTTAAATTGTTTTTTTGAAGATGACTATCATAAATATACAAACTAATTAATTAGTTTACTTGCACAGTACACGACAAATAGGTACTAGTAGTGTGAACATGCATGTTTGACAAATTATTCGACAAGAATCAAACACCCGAAAATAATTTTCGTGACCTTTATCAAAACATACTTCAAATTAGTGACTATTGTGGGACTTTTGTGACCTTGTCCACAAATCGTGCTTTTTTTCGGGACTTTCGTGACTTTAGTGACCTAGTAGACATACTGTATCAGTGAATATTTTAATGCAGTATTTTGTACAAATATCAGTGTTGAGTGTGACATTTGACATAAGTTTGCTAGTTAATATTTTACGAGAAAGAAGTAGTATGGCACTTACAGCTAAGATGATGGTGGCATGAGGTGAGGAGCAACCCAAACAAAAATGTCACCCCTAGGAATCCAAACCTGAACTCATACTATAGTCCAGTACACTACCTACTATGTATGTACCAGAGGTCATCACAATCTAAAAAATTAGAATACTTGACAATACTAGGTACCGGTATATAAATGAGCACATTAGAATGTGTATAAACAGACAATAGGACATAATTAGGCTACTTCCGTTTGGTGTTAAACAGATGTGTTTCAAACCCACAACTCTGTATGTGCATGACTCCATAGCGATAATGGCCACCAACGGAAGGAATTATAAACTTCTGACAATTATGCAATATCGTAATATTTTGCAAAATAATAATGTAAGCAACCAAACAATTAGGTCTTCCACTGCATGGAACAGTGCCAGTTCACTCACCTGTATGGTACTTCCCCAATAGCACCGCCTGTACTTGTGTATGTACAGTCCATCGCACCGGTGAGTCCTGGAAGATGTGCAATATTGTATAAGCGCACCATACTTCCTGTCTGCTCAGCAAGACTGATGGAAATTGCCTGACAATGTGACACACAGTTGATGGACTAATTCCCTGCAGAGTCTGAAAAGATAGCAGTGTTAGTAACTTTGAAAGTGTCAGCTTATCAGCAGTACCAATTTATTGTCTTTCCTCTACAGGTTTCACTAAGCCCAGGACACAGTAACTTTTGCAACTTAGAATAAGAAGCACCAGTTTCATTTCAATTCACTGTGGCATATTCATTGTAGGACAGACTTTACACACATGATGCCATGTAAAACCATTCATCCAATAACACTGTCAACTGTGTCTTCTATTTACATGATGGCATTACGCTGTGGTCCAGTTAATTTGTTTTTCACAACTGGTGCAAAAAACTTAAAACTTTGTTTACTTAATACTTTAAATAATGTCAAAACTTAAGAGTGGTCATAAGACGCACACATTATTCTATAAAAACAGTTCGCAAAATGATACAAGATTTTGCTTATCTTCATAATAAAACTGGAAAGTATCAGGTCTATTTCAACCAAAAAAAAAAAATAGGGACAAACTATTAAATGTTTACAAAATAACAATGCAGGGATTCTTTGTTATGAAAATTATGTTGTTTTTGGAAGAAAAATTGGCCTAAACAATTTAAATGTGTGTAAAACTACCAGGTGTGGCTTTAAGGCCACAGGTTAATTATGTAGGTTTTGAGAGTTTAATTTTTAAATCCTGAAAGGTAGCAGATATCACATAACCATTACATAGAAATGTTGGAAATTGTTTGTACTATGTTGCCTAATTTTTTTTCAAAACATAAGTTTTGATAATTTTAACTAATTACTGATTTAATTCAATTTTCTTGAAGTCAATAACTACCCAAAATTATACAAATTTAAGTATAAAAAAATTAGGTTACATAGTACAACAAAAAAAATTCCAACATTTCTATTAAATAATTTTGTGATATCTGCTTTTCAAGATTTAAAAAATAAAACTTACTAAAATTGCATAAATAGGGACCTATGGCCTTAACCCCAGAGCCATATTACCCACGTTCATCTACAAATCTCCTATTATTCCATAATAACCTTTATTTTGACTCATAACATTCATAGTGACATCATATGCGTAAACAAACATCTATTTTTTTGTGGTATCGAGATCTAAAATTGAACCGCCATCTCTAAAGTAAACAGTTTAGCAGATGTATAATGAGTAGATATACTACACATTTACCTACATACTGGTAGAATTGAAGACTGTTTGTGGGAAACAATATAAGTGCCAGAAAATAACATTTTGGGGTTTTCCATTGTCCTGTAAGCAAACATATTGTCGTCGATTTCCATTCTGTCCTCAAATTTATCGCTTTATTGCAATTCTGTAAATAAATGTAACCCAGAAATAAAATTATAAAATTATATTTGACGGTTTAATATTTCATTTCCTGAACAAATTACAAGTTGCCACTTATATTGTTTTCCACAAAAACTCCAATGTGATGCTAGAAAGTTAAATCGGCATTACATTAAAAAGGCACACTTTTACACTTGGTCTCAAAAATATTATGTGATAAAATCTCTACATTTTTAACGAGTGTGAGAAATAACATTAGAACATATAATACCAAGTATCTAGCAATCCAGTAGGTTGATATTAAATGTACTCTGGCCAATTAAATTTGTCTATGGCATACATATTGCATGTTAATTATGAAACATTTGCTGCTATGTCAGCAAATATATTGGTTCTGGCAAAAATAATGTTATGGCGAAAATAACTGGTATGTGTATAAATATAAAAACAAGGTGATGAAAATAGTGGTAGACCACGCCCTTAAAGACCTAAGGCAAGAAAATTTTAATGATTAGGCCTACATACACGTGTGCTTGTGACGGAATTAAATTCACACACTTTTTACATTATATTTTAGAATAGAATGGATATTTATTGTTCTGTAGAGCATTTACATACAGCAGAACTCGTCAAAATTAGTTTACTAATATACATAAATATGTACCAATATAAATACAAAATCATAATAACAAAACAAATCATACTAATAGGTGCCACCAATGCAGTATAATAGTAAAAGTAACACAGAAATTGATAAGATCAGACAAGCAAGACTTGATATACACAAAAGTACACACAGTACTTAAGTTTTCCTCGTTAGCAGTAGGACTGGTCTTTATAGTAGCATTGTTATTACGTATTATAATGAATGAAATACATAATAAGGCCTATGTAACATCTACAATTGCCATATGTGAATTGCCATTTATAAATGCCAAAATGCATTACACTACTGTACAGAAACTATGTTTTACAACACGGTTTGTGCAAAATGAGCTGTTTCTACTCTTGATTCAGAATGCAATATCCTTGGCCAAATAGACAAAGGAGTTACGATGTATTTGGAAAAACGACAATTTGAAATACATATTATTATTACTGTTTGTGATATAAATAAACAATGTGACATGTTTACCATAAGTTATATTATATTCAATGGAATAATTTACCTGGAAATTTATGTCGGTCTGTTAGCAGCTGCACCATCGGTCATATGGATATTCCCCTGATTTCTTGTGTTTTGTAGCATTACAAGCGGAATACAATTTCTCACGATATCATTAGAAAAAAACGATATGTCCGTTTAAATTGGACTTCGTGATTCATTTCAAACGGATTAACTAAGTAACGAACATACCGACGGGGTATTCTAGCTTCGTAATTGTTCACTTCTACAAAAAAATTGTCAATCAAATCCAGAACAGCATCTACCAAACGCGCCATTTTAACCACTATGTTAATGTAAATAACACTCACAATTCCCTCAAACTTCACTTACACTTGAGGGAATTCTGAGGGAAAAAAATTTACTGCATTACACAGTCGTTACTTCGAGTATACTCGAAGTGAAGTGTAACTGTTGTCAATTGTTGATTGGGAAAAAAATATCTTAACTGATTACCGCCTTCTGAATGGGCTGTTTGTGTGTTATTGGTGTTTTCACCCCAAACATTAAAAATAGAGAGGACGGATTGCCACAAATACCTTTTACGATATATAAATAAAATTGTCGTAATTATTTTCTGTTTAAGAAACTAATTTATTGTGTAAAATAAATAATACAGTGAAATGCAGTAATAGACGAAATGTCTCAAAAATGGCTCCAAATAGAAGCACTTGGTTTTAAGTTGCTATACTAATGTATTTGCACGCTAGTATATGTATGGCCAAGAGATGGCGGCACGAGCACTTTATTAAATTTTTCATTTGTATCGGCAGTAAAAGTTCATTTACACAAAGCTATAATTTAAGAAACACATTTTATATTTAAGGGAAATTAAAATAATATGTTTTCTATCTCCTTTGTATTTGACTCAAGTCACTGCATTTGTCTCGAGTAAATTTCAAGGGTAGTGTCGGGTTCCCTCAGAATTCCCTCAGAATTCCCTCAACTTTCACTCTACTCACACTCCATTTGCGACTATGCAATGAAAAATACTCGAAGTTCACTCCAACTTCCCTCCTGTGCTAGGCTATCAAGCAAATTTCAATGGCAGTATCGTGTTCCCTCAGAATTCCCTCATAATTCCCTCAACTTTCACTCCACTCACACTCCATTTGCGACTATGCAATGAAAAATACTCGAAGTTCACTCCAACTTCCCTCAAGTGTCACTCGAAACGACTCTGCAATCGGGCCTAAGTATTGCACTTCTTACCTCCAAATGTCGAAGTGATCCGAATATAGCCGAACCTAGCAGAATTGCCACTATAGTGGTTTTGTTACCAGTTACTGTGATTTCAGATAGTATATTACCTGTCAAGTTTTGTAACTTATATGTTGATAAACAGGGAGGTGAAGACTGTTTAAACTGATACTAGTAAATTGGAAACTTTCTTTTCTGTTGATAAGTAAGGTCTCCGGTGATTATCCCAGTGCCATTGGGGGTTTTCTATAAACTTCAGTTGACAACACTGGTCACCGGCAGTTAGTTTTACTACACGAATCCTATATGCTGTCAAGTTCCCGTGCTGCACGGTTAAACTGCCAAGTGAAAATTATAGTTTTTTATTTTATTTGGTTATTGTGCGTTGAAATTATCATTATTAGCTGCGCAGTCTAAACTATGGATAAAAATGGTATTGCGAGACTAAAATCCAAGATACATAAAATGAATGAAACGGAAATGTGGATGCGAGCGTTGTGTAAGTGGATTACATGCTAAACCTTTTTCCAGTAGTGTTTTTACTTTTCAGCAAAACTGTGACCTCATCAAAGAAGGTAGACCGACACCTGAAATTTGTTTAATCCAAAATGTTTGTAATATTTTTTTAATTTCTCTTTATTCGAATTTTTTTTAAATGTTCCAGAATTAATTTCATAAATGATGTGTTGTGCTCAGTTCTCATAAACATATCTGAACTAACCTTAGGAGATAGATTGTTGGCTGTAATTTTTTGTAGGCTCCTTTTGAAATGAAACATTTTGGAAACCCAGTTGCCAAAAGAAGCCTTATATGTCGTTCAAGATAAAGTGAACACTAACAATTACACATTTGAAAAATATCACTGGCAGTTACAGCATATAATTCTACGTTAACTGTCAATACAGAAACAATATCAACCAAAATAGACATACTTGTATTTTATTTTTTATCAAACTTTATAGGTTCCTACAGACTGAACACTTTATGCTACTTGCGCAAACTTCAAGTGCCGTGTTTAGAGATATAATACATTTCTCATCGTTTGCCGTTACGCGCGGAAAGATACGAAATGGCTGAAAATAGATTTTTTTGCAGGGCATTTTTTAAGTGCTCACTTCATTCCGAACCGGCTAAAGTAATACTTCAACTAACTTTGAAAATTATGCAATTTTGCAAAGTTAGCATTACTAAAGCTTTATTGGCAACAGGGATTCCAAAGCTTTTATTTGTAAAAATACAAAAATCGTTCAAAAGTGTTGATGGCAGGATATTAAACGATGATTTTATGACAGTGATGATTATAATAATGCACATGCTGTAACTCTACAGTCAATGGCCTCGAACATCGGCCATGTCGCGAACTGTGATTTCCCAATACAAGGGGTGACATTTCAGGTTTTTCTTGGGGGAAGGGGCAATATTTTTTGGCGACAGTGACCTTTTGGCATCTTTTTCATTAATTAAGCATGTATAAATTAGAATCTTTAATTATAAAACTTCAGTTTTATGTGCTTACATTAGTATTATGTAAATAACAAAATAAACCAAAAATTTTGTTTACAAATCCTTCTAAATCCAGGAAGGGGGATTTGCCCTCCCCTCTAAATGACACTCCTGACAACGCAGCATTCTGTACATAGTTACATGACAATCTGACCCACCCCCTGGCTAGCTCCTTGGTTTTATCTGAAAGGTATCAGGTATCCCGTCATATTAACTTCACGCATCCCGATAAAGAATCTTTAATGTGATACCTGATACCGTCACAGCTGCCATACAAGCCGTTACAGTATGATTTCCGTTCCGTCAGTAGCTAAACTGGCTGCCACGCTTGTTGCCAAGGAATATGCCTTTTAGTCGGTTTTATTATTTCTCTCTTCAGTTCAAATATTCCGAGTTTTAAGCCACCCCCCATTACCCTCTTTCCCTTTTTAAATGCTGAAATCCTGGTAGTCTCATATATGATTAGTAGCTTGCCTTTCAAATTAGGTCACGCATCACCACTGACAAGACACGAAAATGCAGTAAATATTTATTTATTTAGCTTTTGTTCTCTCTTACCTTAAATTAAAAGTGTTATCTTCCATATCAATTTCAGTAAATAGAGTAAGATTCATATAACTTTAATGGTTTTAAAAACAACTGAAAACATATTATAATAACAATACAACTTTTTCGGCATTAAGAATAAACTCCATCATTCATCTGTTCAAACTTGTAAATATTTTTATCTAGGTTGCAAGACTTGTATAAAATATTTCCATTTTTACAAGTGTTTGTTCGCACAAGTATTTTTGAGAAACACAATCACCACTCGACTTGTAAAAAATACTCGTGACTTGTACAATTGCACTTGTAGCAACCAATTTCGACTTGTAGCTATGAAACAGAAAATACACATATTTTACAAGCTACAAGTGAATTCTCTTGTAACTTGTAGACTTGTAGTTTTATGAAACATGCCCTAGCTAGTGTTCCCTTTCTTGTACACATTTGATGCTCACTTTCATATACAAGAAAGATGCTCGTGTGTACTGGGCATAATACACCTAAGGTTTGTTTTACTTGGTCTCTCTCAGGAGCTGGAAGAGTTGGGTCTAGTTGACCCAGGTCAGCCCAGGTCAAAAAGAGTTGACAATGCTAGAAGGAGCGAGGAAAACGCCTATTGTGTTGATTTGATGGCGGAACTAGCAGACATATTTAGAAATTTTAATAAACAAGAATCATAAGATGATGAAGTTCCTACAGCTGCACCAAATAATGCACTATAAACGATAAAGTGTCTTCTAATCAAATTATGAGAAGCTAGAAAATTACAATGTACTAAACTTTATTGGTCTGAGGAATAATAATAATTCGTATGTATGTATTTATTTATTATTCCACATTAAGTACATAACAGTAGGAATTCGTCAAGTTTACCGCAATTAAAACCCTATGCACAAGAAATACATACAAACCCTCTGAGGTGTTTGGTGGTGAGGGCAAAGGGGGTGAGAGCGCCGTACTTACGCCCTGGAGGGTGCCGGCTGCTGCTGGTGACGGTCGTGTGTCTAAGGCCCGTGTGGCGAGTCTCCTCTGTATCCTCCATGTCGAGATTTATGCTGTTGTGAGGCTGGAAAGCGGCTGGTTGGTAGGACTAGCTCACGAAGGACCATGAAGTGGCCGTGGCCAAATAACTTACCCGCATGAATAGGTTTCACCACTGGTTTATTGCGTTATTATTGGCACACTGTATATCTCATGTACATGCCTTAAGCGGTCCCCATGTCTATAACCAGTGGGTGGTTAACACGGTAAACTCGGACACTAGTTACGCGATGGTGTAGTTACGTTGAAAAGATAAACCCTTGGGCGCAAGAGCTTACAGGGATGGACGATTACATTACTGTTACGTTAATAAGTTCCTGAAAATACCCGAAAAAATCACTATTGCAGCTACATGATACAACAAGATACGGTGATGGTCCAGGAGCCGCATACACGTGGCCTACCTCCTACATGCCCAAGACAAGACCACCGAGCAATGGCACCCACTCCCGCTAGTAGCTGAGAGCGCCCGCCAAAACTATTCTCGTGGCCGCTTTAAGCATGTTGTGTTGAAGTTGTATACATAAAAAGACACTATAATTTACATGAGACACAATGGAGCCATTGGAGATGTTAACTATTACATTCTGATAACGATCTCAAAATCCTCGCGGTTGGCGCCCAGTCTCCAACTGATCTTGAAACATCCCACACAACCATACGTATACAGAAGCCTCACATTAGCATAGCTACCAACCTAACAACACACAATTTCACTATACTTAGACGTCCTAACTTATACACTACTCTAGTATTATCCATACATAACAGGTTCCTCCCTTCTTAAAATTTCACAAAATCTTTAAGCCTCCTTGGAGGGCAATGCTGTCGTTGAGAGCGCCGACAGGACTTCGAGCCATGCACATCACTTTGGAATGGATCCGATTTTCTTGATCCTGCAGCGCCGCCTTAAAGTGGAGACGGGCCTCTAGAGTCTGCAGACGTAACAGGTTCTGCTGTGTCTCGTGTTCCACCCCCTTTCTTTGCCCGTTCCCAAGCCACTGCAGATGTGCTAGGAAACCCTCTGAATGGTGATGAACCTCTGGAAGTTGCAGAGTCATCTTCTGTTTCTGATCGTGCAGTCCTCGAGTAGTCCCTGAACATGGCAGATGTACCATTTTTGCTGGCTGTAACATTCCTACTGATGGCTGACCCACTCTGCATCAGAGTTGGTCTACATGCCTCCGATGGTGATGCCCCTGTTCGTCCTACCACCCAGTCAGCAATCCATTTTGGCTCCTGCAAATAATTACGTAGCCAAACAGCATCACCAGTAACAAAGTGACGAGTGTGGTGGTTGGAGGTCCCCTGTGTCACCCTTTCTGGTTTGCCTTGCTGTGCACTTGGGAGTAGTTTGGTGAAGGCTGTTGTGAGGCATCGGTTCTTGAGCATCTCTGCAGGTGTTTTGTGGGTCTCTGTGCTAGGTGTCGTACGCAAGGAAAACTGCATACGTGCCAACCGTGTACACCAATAACCTTGCACTAGCTTCCGAAGTTTCTGCTTCACTGTCTGTACACTTCGTTCGGCCTGCCAATTGTTGGATGGGTGCTATGGAGGTGAAAATATCATGTGTATACCATTCCTTTTCATTAAGTTTGCCAATTCCTCCGATCTGAAAGCGGCACCATTATCTGATACCACTACATCTGGTAGGCCATGGCAACAAAAAATGTCTCTTAATTCTTGCAACACAACCTTAGCCGACATATTTTTTACTCGTCTGCCTTCTGGCCATTTGGTATGTGCATCCACCAGTATCAAAGATATCATCCCTTGGAAAGGTCCAGCAAAGTCCATATGCAAGCGTGACCATGGCTGGTCTGGTGCTGGCCATGTACCTATTTTCAGTTTTGGTGGATCACTATGACAACTTTGACAAGTAACACATTTACGCACTTCATCTTCAATGACTGAATTCATCTTGGGCCACCAAAAGTAACTCCTGGCCATTGCTTTCATCCTCACCATTCCATCATGGCTTGCATGCAGCAACTTCAACATAGCTGGCTGTAAACTGTGTGGTATGATAACTCTGCTGCCCCACAATAAACAGTTCTTATACACTGACAATTCATCATGCCGTTTGTAATATTGTTGCAGCTCGATTATTACGACATTTCCTTTTGTGTTAGGTCGATTTTGTCGCACTAACATAGTTTCTGCTAATATTAAGATTATTCTAGCATGCTCATTAACATTTTATTTCCCCTATTTATCACAGAAACTCATATTTTGTAAGTCGAGATAGACATTCAAATAGCCGCCATCTTGTCGACCAACGGTGCTCACTTCGTACACTTATTTCGTATACGAGTTCGAGACAGTGGAGCTAACATCTTTTCAACTAGGCCAGTTCGTATGCGAATCTGACCATTCGAAACGACTCGTACACGAACGCTCGAGCTGTGTTTTCCAGAGGGCCTATGCTCGAGTTTTCGTTCGTATGCGAATCGCCCGCCTGACCAATCGAAATGTGTTGTTGGTATGCTTGAACATTCTGCCGTCCTCGTACACGAGATTCGTATACGAAAATCTACTTGTGTGGTGGCAGGCGGCCGAATTGGGGATTTCGCATACGAGAAGCCGTAAAAACCGAAGGCATGGAGCAAGATTTCTACAATTATATGCATATATATATATATATATATATATATATATATATATATATATATATATATATATATATATATATATATATATATATATATATATATATATATATATATATATATATATATATATTAAATTCCCAATAATGTTTAAATAGAAACTCGCCATTAATTAAGTTAAGTATTAAATATGTTAGTAAGCTCTTTGCAATAGTATATTTATTTTACGAAAAAAAAAATTACACACTTTTAATCACAAAAATAATACTGTATGTATTAATTCTGAATAAGCGATTTTGAAGTTAGGTTACTTACATTTTTTAGTTAAAGCCACTCACATTGCATTTTATGAGTCGCAACATTTTGCTATTGACAGAAACATACAAATTTGTGGCTTCAAAGAACTCAGTAAACTATTAACAAAAATGCACTAAGATTCAGGCAGCACAGTAAAAAAAAAAACATTTTGTAAAGAGTGGGCAGTTGATCGTAGGAAAAGATAACTGTGTGCTAGTTTCCATTAGTGTATCTACATACAGAGTTTTTATTGTGTATTCATATACATTTTGTTATTCGTCTGTAAACAGTTGTAACAGTGTAAAATAAAATTAAACATTCGCTGTTGAATCACATAAAGTTCAACAAGCAACAATGTTATGAAATATTGTGTAGTACCAGACAGTTCTGTTACTTTCTAATTTCTTTGTTCATTATATGCAAACCCGAGGATAAAGTCCTCGTAATATTTTATAATCGTGATGGCTGTTAAACAATTAATGTGGGTGGTTAATTTTACTTGAGTAAAATACTGAGAAAAAAAAATTCTTCATGTTAACAGTAGGTACTTGGCCTCTTACATAAAATTCAACAAAACTTGCTCTAAATTTAATTAAACTGCCTCAAATTAATTACCAGAAATTATTAACATAACTAGGCTATATTATTATAGGTTAAAACCATGTAACTTAAGCTTTAGTTTCTTGAAGCCTTCGTTTTGTTAGTCTTACCCTAAAAGTGTTCTTTACTTAACCCATCTAACAGGAAAAAGTAACTCTTTATGTTCAAATGTATGTTATTTCTTTTAAAAATTACATTTTGGTCTTAAGAAAATGTGATATTTACTAATGCCATTTACCGGAGAAGCGCATATAAATATTTATATGTGCCTACATTCGTGTCATTAGTTGCTTCGTCTATACAAACTGAAGATAAAGACTCGTCTCATTGTGTATAAACCGAAAATTACGTAAAATAAATTAATATTTCGTAGAGTTATTTTTCTAGCATGAAATTATTAATGCATTTATAGAAATAAAAGAAATTCATCTTTGGCGAGTTTCGAACCCGATTACTTTCGTTAGCAAGTAAGCACACTACCGTAGCACCACGAATACTATATACGAAGCAAGGTTCAAAAATATAGTATTTATTGTATGTAAGGTGCAAAATCCTGTTTTTCGATTATTACGACATTTCCTTTTGTTTTAGATCGAATTAGTCACACTAATATAGTTTCTGCTAATATTAAGATTATTCTAGCATGCTCATTAACATTTTATTTCCCATATTTATCACAGAAACTCATATTTTGTAAGTCGAGATAGACATTCGAATAGCCGCCATCTTGTCGACCAACGGTGCTCACTTCGTACACTTATTTCGTATACGAGTTCGAGACAGTGGAGCTAACATCTTTTCAACTAGGCCAGTTCGTATGCGAATCTGACCATTCGAAACGACTCGTACACGAACGCTCGAGCTGTGTTTTCCAGCATAGGCCCCCAGCATAGGCCCTCAGGTGATATACAAGTCCAACATCAAGGAGAATAATAACTTAACGATTTTTAATAACTTGAATTACTAACCACAAAGAAGAAAAATTCGTGAAAGGAGCTCATCATTTACAGGAATTGAACACATTCTGCAAATATTAACCAATTTTTTGCGAACTGTTTTTAGAGGTTAACAACCACTTGCAAACAACACCATAACATAAAACTTTTATTGGTTAGAATAAAAAAAAACCTTATTCAGTTGCCGCAACTTTACTGTCGTCATCCATGTCTGAAAGAATTCTTATTTTTTCTATTTTCAAACACGACAGCGAAAGTAAACTGCGCAGTCAACATCAGTATGCTCGCCGTAACTTCTAGCAGACGATATATAAATATAGTAAGTAATCTAATACATAAAAACAATAATATAACTTCTGGAACTATATTAACTCCAATTGAGTATGTGAAGAGAATGTTTCCTGATAAAATTCCTAGTATTGAATTTAGTAATGTAAAAATTTTTGAAATTAAAAAGATAATCAAGAATCTCAAAGTTAAATATTCACATGGGTATGACAGATTGAATAGAAAAGTAATAAAATTTTGTGTGAATGAATCGTGTGTTCCCTTGGCTAATATTTGTAATAATATCTTAAGGTTTGATGATTTTCCAGAAAGATTGAAGTATGCTATTGTTGTACCCTTGTATAAGGGAGGTAATAAAACAATAATTAATAATTACAGACCGGTATCACTGTTAACAACTTTTTCAAAGATAATTGAAAATGTAGTATACATAAGACTGAGTAACCATTTGGATAAGTATAATATAATATCACCTTCACAATTTGGTTTTCGCTCTAAATTAACTACTGAAGATGCTATCTTCAACTTGACAAATAATATATTACAAATCTTAAATAATAGAGAGAATGTGGTTGGTATATTTTTTGATGTGGCTAAGGCATTTGACACTGTAAACCATGAAATTTTAATATCTAAACTTAATTATTATGGAATAAGAAAAAAAATTTTAAAATTGATTATGTCATATTTATGTGATAGAAAACAAACAGTTTTAGTAAAAAATAATTCTTCACCCCCTTGTTTATCTAATGTTGATGTTGGTGAGATTCATTATGGAGTACCTCAAGGTTCGGTGCTTGGCCCCTTGTTGTTTCTTATTTATGTAAATGATTTACCAATTTCATTACATAATAAGGCATTCACTGTACATTTTGCAGATGATACAAGTTTATTAATTCAGGATAAATTAATTAATAATTTAAGTTTAAAGTCTAATGAAGTGGTTTCTAACTTATTTGACTGGTTTCTGGTAAATAAGTTGACTGTGAATCTGGATAAAACCAAATTTATAAAATTTTCTTCTAAAAATAATAGGAAGTTTTATCAATGATATTAAATGTAATAACATTGTTTTGGAACAAGTGAATGAAATTAAATTTTTGGGTTTGTTTATAGATAGTGGTGTTAATTGGAAATGTCATATAAAATTTTTACTTGGTAAGTTACAGTCTGCTTTAAATACATTAAGATATTTGAGTAAATTATTTAATTTTAAAGTATTGAAGACTGTCTATTATGCTAATTTTCATTCCCTAATATTGTATGGTTTGATTTTTTGGGGTAATTCTGTTGATGCTGTAAAGATTTTTAAATTACAAAAGAAGGCAATTAGAATTATGACTAAGAGTATGACGCGTGTCCAAACACGCCCCCTTTACCCTAGTCCATCCGCCGCACTGCCGAAGACTCCCGAGAAAACCCTCGCCACTAGCGTCAAGGAGGGTGGGATTATGTGCGCCGTTTTCCCTACAGAAATTAGTGTGTGTTAATTGCTGGAGTGTTTTCTTTTTCTCGTCAAGTTTAGTCTGTTTTATGTGTTCCGTGCTTCATATTGTTGGAATATTTATGTTGGTCTCACCTCTTTAACACATCGCTACGTAGGTTAAATAAACACAACAGTGTCCTGGGCGCACGTAAAAACTGTTTAATGACTGTTCTTTTAATGTTCCAGTGTTTTGTAATATGTATTTTCAAATTCGTTGTGCGGCCATTATTGCCCCATATCGGCAACGTCATGTTCTTTGTGTATCACTCCGCCGATAAACAGTTCTGTTGGAAACACTATATATCAAAGGGACATTCATGGGAAGGCCAGTACTCTATAATAATTTGTTCGTTTTTGTTTATGATAATTTGCCTTCCCCAACAGTGTGTTCATGTCTGTAATGGAATGT
>PNEQ01131627.1:0-16056 GCA_003012365.1 Medauroidea extradentata
TAGTCATATTTTATAGTGTTTTATACTGGCCTATCATAGGATCCCACAGACCCCTCACAATCAATACTGAAGTTAAAATGGATGACAATATGTTACATATGACAATAAAGGCCCCTTCATTACAATTAATCATCACAATTAACCTAAACCACATTAATCTATATATATAAAAGTATCAATAAAATAGGGCCGTCACAACACGCAGCACCAACTGCTCTGTATACTCTGCTGAGAAGTGGACTTTTTGGTCAAAGGTCCTAGGTTATACACACGCCCAGACTAGCACAGCGATCTAGCCGCTGGAGACGTAATAAAGCAATTAAAATTGTTTTATACTTGACGAAGTGAAACACCGCAGCATTTCAAGTAAAATGAAGAACAATTTCTTTAATATTCATAGTACAATGCGTAGGCTACGTAATTTTCTTGTGGTAAAATACCAGTGTAACCCCGACTTAGAATCACTGTCATTAACAGTTTGTCAGTTTATCTACGTGACGGCGTGTACACATCCAATATGCAAAAATGCATAAAGCCAGTCACTTACAGATAAAGGTGCACTACGCGCGTCAGTAAATTGTTATCACGCTGAGTTAAGAATATGTACACAAGCTTTGCTGATAGCGATGATAACACTAAACGTGATCAAGTTTTATACATTTCATTAACACAATATTACAACCGTAGGCAAGCAATTTTAAATTTAAAAAAATAGGTAAATACATAGTTTGTACGTGTGCAGACACTCTCCTATGAAACAAGTTTGAGCAATAAACTTCAACAGTGGTACATAGGCCCACTTTTCAACAATTTTGATAAAATTATTCAGTCTTCCAGCACTTCCAAAACCGACGCACATACTTGAAGTTATATTTGATGTACAATTTTGTAATTTATTGAAATCATACATCTGAGATGGAGAACTTACTTTCTACATTACGTGTGATTTAACACAGGATTATCATCACTCTTGAAATCTTCAGGTGAAGTAAAATTTTCATTGAAATAATATAGTATAACGGAAAATTATTTCTCTTAAATCGTCGTCATACGTAATTGTAACGGTCAAAATTAGTATTTATTTTGGCATTTTCTTAAACATAAAACGTCTTCTAGGAATACAAGCTTGCGTTTAAAAACAATTTATATTCGCCATACGGACAGCAATGAAATATGTGAAGGGGCCTACACAAGCACAATGGAATGTAACTTCAACAGCATACAGTAACAATCGAATTGCAAACGCTTAGATTTAAAACATTGCGATTGAAAAAAAATTCTTGTTCTACTTCTTCAGTCTTAAAGTTTTAAGGTTTTAAAAGTGTAAGCTAGTAAAGTATCTCTGAAATGGAGATTAAAGCACTAACGTCGTATGCACCATCTCATTACTTCCACTAACCTTTCAGAAAACGTATCGACATTTCAAGCATTTCATGCTCTAAATAAGATTAGAGAACTTATTAACATTTTTACGTAAAACCTGTTTTTTATGCGTTTACTGAAAATTGAAAGAAATTTAGAAGGCCAAAAAAAAAAGAAATTTAAGAAGCCCAGACCCTTCTTCTTGCTGCCTGTTGTTACGGGTCTGGTAATAATACATGTGCATCAAAATATGTGTATTTTAAAATTACGGTACAGTTGTCCTACACATTATCCAGTCTTAACGTCTTATCCATTGTTTCCGGACACACATATGAGAAACAGCTAACTAATAGCCACTAGCATCATAAGTTGACCTTCTGACAGGCTGATTTGGTTAATGAAATAATCTTCGACTCCGCTAACAAAATATGGCTTTTTTAACTCTGATATAGAAACGAGTAGGAGGTTAGAAACAGGTTTCTTCTACCACTTACTCAGCGAGATTCACGATTTTTACAGGGCGACTGTACTACCACTATATTCCCACTTTACAAACAAATTGAAAACTACAAAATACCCATTCGGCTTACTTTTTGGAAACAACTCTAGCTAGCCGCCCATGGATTTTCCCCATGTTTAATATTGCAGCATGCTTCGTAATGCAGACATTATAATCACACTTAATAAAAACGCTAAGAGATACAAGACCAGACACATAGATATTGTACTAAATTACATTAGTAATGTAACACAATACAATTTATTTCTGATTGTTTTCCTTGAAGGGTTTTCAAGCAAGATTTTTCTCGTGGTAACTGGCTTATTGTATCTAGTAGGCTATAAAATATTATTTAAACTCCTTTGTTTTGTATTTACGTAAGCATAATTCTGAAGTTATCAACACCTCGACATCTCCCCTGGTTAGATAAATAGCGTGGCTTAATCAAAAACAAATTACATGCCTTTAGAGAACGAAATTATAAAAATCTTGAAATTGCATTTTAGATATTTTGTGTACGTATCCAATTTAATTGAGAAACACTGCAATAACTAGTAGTGAAAGAAGTTTTACCAAACAGAAATTAACTAAGCTATTTTGCACTAGGGGCAATAACTAGCTGGCCATCTCCGCCCCCCGCCCCTCATCTAGGCCCTTCTTGACTTAATTCTCCCTCTTCCCCGGCGCCCGGGGCAAATACCATGTCTATAGGCCATTCACGATAAAGTTAGCACTGCATAAAGTTTTCTTTCGGCCGATTTGCTGTCATCTTTACAATTTTCAGCATAAAAACTTCCGTGCAACTAAAAGCCAGTGTAAACCTTTCAACACTTTTAAAAGATAACATATATTGACCCAATAAAACATATTTTTAACTAATTAAAAGTTCTGCTGAGTGCTCAGTGTATAGCGAACAGCCTATACCCTTCTCCTATGGTTACTTGAACCAACAAAATATTTGGTTACCAGTACAAAATACATCAAGCAACACGCCGGATATTTTAACGCAACAAAAAAAACGTAGGTTCTTGGGAATGCTTACGCCTGGATGAAGCAAATGTAATAATCCACAAATGTACATTTTGTTGCTGCCAACAAAAATTAACATTTGTGCAAGCCGAAGATAGTAATACAACCTCGAAAGTTATTTTGTCGTTTCTTTCGTAACATGCATTAAAACTTTATTCCATATGGGATTTTAATGACGTTTCATTCGTATACAAAAAAAATATCCGAATAAAACAGTTTCTGCAGGAAAAAATAATGGTGACTTTAGTTAGTATACGTCTGCGCAGACGTCATTAATTATTTAATGAACCACATACACCCATTATGATATTTCATTCACCAAAGTTCAGTCTTGGTCGAGGATGCTTATGAGTGATTCTTAATGCGGTAGGTCCACACATGTCTGATTCTTGGTTCCATAGGCACAACATAGAATGAACATTTGGGGAGGGCACAATTTCGTGAATACCGTTATATTCAAGCTACGTCTACCTGTAATCAGTAACGAAGTCAGAATTTGTGAATTTTAGACGGGAAAGGACGGCTATCGTGGAAATATTGGAAATATTGTAGAGGATCATAATAACTACATCTTCAAGCGGGGGGGGGGGGGGTCCCCCGGAAAAATTTCGGATTTAAAGGTGCAAAATAGTGCTATTTTAGCAGTTTTCATAGCTAAACATTGAATATTCCACTCGTAACAATATCACTAATTATTAATATTAAATTAATTGTAATTTTTAAGACCTTGGTTGGTTTTTTAAGGGGGGCCGTGTCCTAGTGCCCCCCCCCCCCCATAGTTGCGTCTATGCTTGGTTCTCACATGATTTTTGAATAAATGAGATCATAAAATAACAATGCACAACCGAACAACTATTAGGTTTACTGGCCAAAAATAATTCTTGAAAAGCAAAACAAGAACAAGGAATAATGATTTTATCTCGGTAACAAAAATATTTATTTCGTCAATATACGAACAAACTTCAGCAGGTTTTTGTTGCCTAAAATATGTAATAGTTTCTCGCTATATATTAGGGCGGTAGTACACTGCCGCGGGCATAAAGAGTGGCTCTTACGGCTTCTTTGCTTTTGAGCTTCAAATGCGGGAAACGTATTCAAGCAGGTGGAGTCCTTAAGGGTGTTCAAGTGCCATAAAATTATTATTTTTTATTTTTATAAAATATTGTTAGTTTTGTAGACGATACTTGTGAGTACATTTTACTCTTACGAAACAATTTTAGCTCTTATAGTTTTCTCATAATGCAGTGTCAAAGACAAAATTTGCTTGTTACGCTGCCATGCAAATAGTGAAAACCAATCGACCTTTCTCTGTGAGCTTACGATTCATTGAGCTACGTAATAAAACATTAAAAAACCACAACGTAATATTTTGAATTAAAAAAATCGCAAAAATACAGAAAAAATTTTAAATTCTGTTTTTTTTTTTAAATACAAAAACCGTTCTCGGAATAATTTTCTAGCGTTTTATTACGTATCCCAAAGTATGTTATTTCGCTGTGAATTATTTTACGCACGTAAGTCTATTGGATTTTACTATTTGCATGGCAGCAGAGCATGTAAATTTTGACTTTAACACACAGTTATGAGAAAACTATACGAGCTAAAATAGTTTCGTAACAGGAAACTGAACTGTTTCATATAAATATAAAATTATTACTGTATCGTACTTGAACACCCTTAAGGGCGCGGTATATATACAGCAATTTTCATCATCATGTTTAAATTTTGTTATTTGTACGAGATTTCTCTTTCTTATTCTAGACAGAAAACGTGACTAAATTTGGGGCTTACGAAATTTTTTTATCTCATAGTTTTCGCGTAATGGCTTGTTAAAGTAAAAAATTACAAGTTTCCTTTTTAAGGACTACACCAATAACAAGCGGAAACACCAAACTGAAAAAATTCACAGTGGAGAAAGACGTCGCAGGCAACGTTTTCACGTACATGAAAACAAAGAATAAGAATGTTTTTGTATTTAAAGAAGGATGCAGAAATTAAAAACAAAGATTTGAAGAATTCAATAATTTTTTATCCTTTTTTTTTTTTACATTGCTGAATTTACAACCTACAGCATCGTTATTCACTGAGAATTTTTTTTTTCAGTTTGATAAATGAGTTGGTTTTAGAGTCGTCCTCAAAACGGATACATTCAAATTTTGGCTTTAACGAATCATTACGCAATAACTATGTGAGATAAACATTTTCCATAACAGCAAAATTTTGTCACATTTTGTGTCTAAAACAAAAAAAAAAAAATATCTGGTACAAATACAATAATTTAAACATGGTGATGAAAATTACTGTAGATTGTGCATTTAGGGGTGCCTACCACGAGCTTAAAATGCGTTGTAATATGTTCGTAAGAACGTTTTTTTACTAAAGTATTCCGCATATACCTACCCATTGTGTCAATGTACAAAATGAAAATTGACCTCAAGCGACGACGTATAGGTATTTCAAAGCATTACGTTAGTCAGAAAAATCGTTTCGGAGTCCCTCAAAATTGCTAAGAACAGTTTTTTCAACCATGCTATGATCCCTTTCTCCGCTTGCAATTTTAGGTTATAATTCTTAGAAACTCGGACGTTATTATCATCAATTAAACATAAAGGACTAATTTTCATTAAAACACGTTCTTTCTTTGATTTTTTTCGCGCTCGCCTGGCGTCGGAAAAACTTCGGCTTCCGTAAGCGTGGCCGTACATCCTTTACTACCGACAACTTAATGTCAATCCTACCCCGGGCTATTACGTGGTCGTCCCGCGTCTGCAAAGACGGAGCAACTTAATACAAAATCAAAATGTCCTCAGCTAAGCATAATCACTCCGTCTTTAGTCGATGACACTGTTGTTTATTGTTAGAAAGTTGCATAAGAATACACTGTTAAGTCCCTTGTAGTTTTATATTATTCTGGGAACTAAAATTTATGTTATGACTAAGCAAAAAGCAGTTTTTATATTTTTATACTGATAAACTAGCTTTAATTTGCGTTGTGTTCTGAAAAAGAAATCAACAACATGACATCGAAATGTGTATTTCTTTTCGTAATCCAGTGCACTGAGAAAACGTGTAATTGTTTCGCAAAAAATATCAACAACCACGTAGGAAGGGGCCATAAGAATAAACAGATTTGATATAAGGATTCAGAACAAAATTACACAAAAACCATTTACATTGCAAATTAAGGGAAAAAAGTACTTAAATTACAAAATGTTGTACATAACGAATGCTGATTTCTGAAGAAAATTGTTAAGGAAAATGGCTAAGTTTAAAATTTGAATAATTCAGAAATTTAGCTCTTGATGCTTGTCACAAAAACTCGCTCCGAAATAAAATGTAGAAATCTACAGCAATATTAATATCTCAGCATAAATGTGTTACTCTAGCGAAGTGATTTCTCACTAAAAGAACAAAATTCCAAACGTTATATGGTGTTTTTAGTTTATCATTGAGAAATAACGCATGCAGAAGGCTGCCTGCCTGATATCCGACAGACTGGTGAACTCAGCAGTATGTAACACCACAACGACGAATTTAGTTGAGGTCAGCGTTCATTAGATTATGGATTTTAAACCAAAAGAGTTCTGTGATTTCTAAAGACATGGAAAAGTAAACACAGATTGTTAGCAGCATACAAAATTAAATTCGGGAACAGGGGGTGTTGAGCGGCTGACGTTGAACGAGTCACACAAGCTCGGAAATCGTCACTCTGCGTTCATCGTGTTTTCCAGTTCTGTTGAAACTTCCCTGTTTGCACTCAAAAGCATCTAGAACTCCCCAACTTACTTCAAAATTCCTTCCTTCCTTTCAGATTTGTATGTTTTTCTTGCTTGATCTGCCAAATCCACAGGGCTCACCCATGATTTTTAATTCTTAACTTCCCTCGACGACTCCGACATCCTCGTTGAGAACTGTCTCCTTGAAGTGGATAAGTGAGATATTTTATTTTCTTGCTCAGCTGAGGCCACCACTGATCGTCAATATTAAAATTTATTAATGTATTTTACTAATATTTATAAGAGCCAATGAGGATGAGATGAGATGAAGAGACCCTCACGACAGCCGTGCCAGAGCCGGGATTGTAACCCAGGACCTCTCGCCCCGCAGACAGAAGACTAGTCGACTATGCTACAATGGCCGGCGGCTACGCTCAGTCTGAATACCCACATACGCGAGTTAAACGTAAATTGTAATTGTAAAAATAATGTTATAATTTCTTATGTTATTCTGTACAGGAGTTGTATAAATGGCCCTTTTTTATAAGTTTATATGATTGTGTTTATAACAAGTTAAAATAATTAATAACTTATTAGGTTTGAGATTTAAATGTTCAATTAAATTTAAATAATTAATTCCTAACGAGGTTGAAGATTTTGTTTAGCTGTTGAATCAAATTTCGTAAAGTATTAATTACTCTAGTCATAAATGTTGTAAAAAATTCTCTGTGATAAAAAAAATTTGTTCAATTAACTATAGACGTTTTGATAGGACCTTCAGGTTTTTCATAAGTTTTCATTAATTATAGATCACGCTCAGCTTTCCAAATGTTTTAGTTTAGTATTAAGTTGTTTAATAATTTTCCTTTCAGGTATTTTTTTTTTTTCATTACGGGGAAACACGCGAACTGATTATGAGTCCCATACGTCATGCGTGGCTATATCGTTGTATTTACGAAAACAATGCTATTTTTATTTTTTTGGTAAAGTTGTATTTAAGATTGATGCAAATATAACCAGGTGGCATGATATGTAACTTTCAATATTTTGGTAGTAATTTCCTCAATGTAATTACACTTGTTTTCAAATAAATGTTCGACTAGATGTGTGATTGACGTGCTGCTGTTTTTTGTTTTCTTCATTTTTTTTGGCAACCAAACTAAACTACGTTAGTTATTCGTAGTGAAAAAACGTTGTTATCCTGCATTGTTATACTGGCAACGTTAATATGAAATGTAATATACTGCCATGTGGGGTTGCTTTATCAGTAGAAGTGAATTTACGCCACCTAGATTGTAAGAACAAGGAAACTTCAATTTAGTAAAGTAAATTTTATATTAAAATCATATATTTCTATATTTTTATTATTTTATTTTTTATCCTTAACAACCACCAAATAAACATTTGTAAGCTACCTCTCTAGATTGTAGTAGGAACCCTTGGTGAATAAGTAGGGTTAGGGAAATACTGTTGGAATCAATACAAGTTAATTTTATTTTTGTCCGTTTAGTAACGCCAGCAAGGCTGTCGGTGACTGCCTGTAATAGAAATATTCAAATGTTTGTTCTGCTGGTGTCTTATTTCTCTGGCGACGACGCGAGATAAATCAAACGGTCCCAAACAGCCTCCGTCGTGCGGTTAGCTGCAGAACCTACAACTTCGTGTTGTGCAAAAATGCCGTGGCCGTAATTCACCCCTGGAATCGCGTACCACGCGACCTCACGTCCGCCTTCCTCGGCGATGACCACGCGACTGTCCCTGTAATGTGCTAAATGGAGGCTCTACCGAACAATGCGTCTCGAAACTCGTCAGCCAATAGCATCTCGTCTCCAAGGACAATAGAGTAACTCTGTGAAGCAGTTACTCCCGAACTGTTTAATTGCTTTGAAAATTACTATGTTTGCATTGTCGAAATTGAACATGATTTAATAGAAACACGTTACTTATTTAATTATTACTTACAAATATTCTTAATTCATACTCAGTAGTGACACACTGAAAGCTCCGTCCTCTGGCCGGTAGCTTTCTCTTCTCCTCCGTATCTTGGCTGGCTCCCTCCTGGACCTGCCTAAAAAATCAATGTCTGCCCTGCCTGTCGTCTGAATACTGAATACTTAATTTTACTCTAATTTTCCAACCAATGATTATGGCAACTACAATTATAAAATCACATTCGACTAATAAAAATTTTCAAACTGAACATAAAGATACTTGAATTACATCTGTACAATTTTTACCCTATCACACAATTTTAAATAGCAAAAATTCACACGCTGCTAGCACAACGTAACCCCGCTTCGAGTAGATGTAAACATTGTCACATGTATTTTTTTTTACATAGTCATGTATAATGTTGGCATCTGCACTCCACTGCTCATTTACTTGTTAATAGTATGTACTCAACGACTTCGGCAACCACAATTACTAACGTAGAATTATACGTCATTGTTTGAAATTTTGATTTCAAAATAGTTCAATTTAGGCGATTATACAATTTAAAAAATTTAGCATTTCATTTTAACATTTCACTTGACAATAACTTTCAATACGTGGCTGCTTGTATAGTGAAGAGGTTTTGGAGCAGCGTCGGAATGGAAGGGCAGGGGAAACGGAGTATCCGGGAGGCGAGTGGTCTGACAAAATTGATAACCACGGCCACGGCTTCATAGTCGTATACGATGAAGTTGGCAAAGCTGAAGTCAAGCACTGGCTTGGTTTTACGTTTTCGATAAACTGATATATTAAAGACAGTCAATATGGCCGTTTGCAGAGAATCGGTAGGTATGTATATTTCCAAGTAACATTTTATTTTTCAATACTAGGATTTCATATAAATTGTACGATGAATACGACATAACTACAGGGGCGTCATTTGGGGCCACAGGGGGAGGGGGGCAAATGCCCCCTCCCCCTGGATTTAGAATTGTATGTGTATAAATAGCCTATATTTTTTGTATTTTTAAATTTAAATAACGCTAACTTAAGCACATAAAACTGACGTTTTATTATTAAAGTATCTAATTTATACATGCTTAATTAATAAAAAAGATGCAACGAGGTCACTGTCGCCGGAAAACTAAATCTTCCCCCCCCCCCTAGAAAAACCTGAAATGACGACCCTGCATAACTAATTACGAATATATGTATACACATTGTCAGAAAAATCTGAGCTCTGAGTGGGTGGCATCCTTACCACTGATTGAAAGGCGTTGCAGCGTGTTACGACTATTCTTTTATTGTCGAAATGACTGAGCGGTCGTTATATTGGTACATCTAAAAAAATAATAAATAAATAATTCACGCTTCAAACTATGTCACTATAGTTTAAAAATTTCTGAATGATAATTAAAAACATCATTTTCAGCCCCTCAAAATGGCTAAACAAAAAGGGGGCATATCCAGACTGCCATTTCTGAAAAAAATTACAACCGGATTTGAAAAATAGCAGTAGAGACGTGCGTTAGGATTTGAACTATTGGAACTTCGCTGCCGACAAATAAAATAATGAGGTAACCCCTTAAAGTCTCATTGGAAAAAAAAGATAACCGTAAAGCACTGCACGCCAGTTGAGTGGTTTGCGCAGAGACGATAATGCATTACATACGCCGGTCAGCAGCACCCTTACCAATCCATATATTTTCTGCCTCACACACACAAACACAGGTTATATAGGGAGGACAATTAAGTGTGAAAACTTTTTTAAGGACATTCTGTAATAATTTACCATACTATTTGATTCCTTGCCCTTCTCCGCAACGAATTATAAGTTGTCTTCTGAATGACTTTGAAATAAAACATTTTTTTCCTGTTTTTTGAATGGATAGTCTGTTTCGCATTTAGCTAAAGACATCTCTTTTTTTATATAATAGTTTGTTTGCTATTTGCAGAATGTCGCTTACGAAATAAATACCAATTCTCATTTTTTTTTGTTTACCATGTAAGTTTCGTATAGTCACCGTTATTTTTACTTAGCGGTCCCCCGATGCATTTGAGGGTTACCAGGAACTTGAAATTATATTTTTTATGGAATAATTTTATGCGTCTGGGACATTTTTTAAGTGTTTTGAAGTGTTAGTTGTAGCTTTTTAAACTTTATTATGTATTTCTACAATTATTGTAAATACCAAACAAAATAACATTCATTTTTATGCATTTTAAAAAGTATTGAAGTATTTGTTGTCATACAGAGAAACATTGAAATCGGTCCATCATTTTAAGAGCTACAAAGCAACAGACAGACGTAGCCGTTTAACATATTATAACCTGTCTTACGTTTTTCTTATGACTTTCCTATTTTATCGTCGTACAATGTTCTGTAATAATGTTTATTTTAACACTAAAACACCTGTTAAAATTTAAAGTTTCAGCTACACCACAGAAAATTAAGTATAAAACTGTAGTAAATAGTCTACAGTATGTCTACTGAATTCTGACACAATGTTGGAAAAGAGCTCATAACTTTTTAATAGCTGAGCAGATATTCGACAAATACAGTTAAGAACCAGCTCGATAAAACTAGCTTTTAGTTTTAAAAAAAAATTATTGAAATCCTTAAGGTCGTTTGAGAGCTCCAAAGTCACCGACATCAGATACACGGACAGACAGGCATAGCCGCCAAACTTACAAAACCTCTTGTTTTTGGTCGAGAGGTTAGAAACAAAGTATAATTTAAGTGCTATAGAAATCATTTTAGGCTGTTTTGTGGATTTTTACTGCTACTGTGTTTCTGTCTGATACTTTACTGGATTATATTGCTCGCTTTGCCCTGTTGTAATGCATTTATGATTTTCTATACAACAAAAAACATTTGTGGTTGACGTTAGTAAATACTTTTACGTCTCAGTTATAGCTCACATTATTTAATTCTGCCTTTTACAAAGAGATTTCTGCATAACGTTTCTTCTACGATTTTGCTGCTAAAATGCCCTTACACATATTATTTTATCAAATAGCTCAGTTATTAATTATATAATTAGCTTCCTTTTACAGTTTAATACCCTAATACCACACTTTAAAGGTACAAAGTGAACTTTTAATAAAATAGCACTTTCACATGACAAAAGCCGCTTATGATGGATAAGGACGCCTGCAACTCATGCCTCTCTTGATAATGACCGTGCAATTTCATTCCATGAGTGTGGTGTTCGCAAGATATCCTATCAACGTAATTCTGAACAGTATTATAATTATCTTCCTCCTTGGCAACCATGTATTTGAGCGTAGAGTTACAAGTGGATCTGAGTGTCGCAACCTTGCGCAACACGACAGCCTAGAAATAGGACAGTGGAACGCCGACTTGGATCTCATCTAAGCATTTTCGTAAAATGGCCCAAGACTCGTGTTCTGTCATGGTGCAACCTACAAATTAGCGTCTCGAGATCAGCGATGAAAGCGGGACTCCACCCACGAACCTCCTTTTCGACAAGTGACTATACAGTACATATCTAAAACATACCAACGAACTTTAACGGATATTTGTTGAAGTGAAAATAGATTGTTTGATGCAAGGAACCCATGGTCCAACTCACATAGGATGCGCTATAGATGCTTCCCAAGTTTGAGAAAATATTGACAATTTTTGTATAATTTAGGAAACTACTTGCTTGACAGACACAAATTTTTGGATACGAAATAGTATTACCGAAAGCAGTAATAATGGGAAGGATATGTACATTTAGCACACCTCAGTCACGTTGACAACGGGGTGTCACTACCCTTATTTTTTTGAAAAATTTATATAACCATTAAAAGTTAATATTTTCATCAGGCGTAATTAAATTGCTGTCAATTTAGAAAAATAAATGTATCTTGCAAAAACTGTCGAACGCTTCAAAAGTTTCATGTGTTATTGTGATGGAATGTGATTTTATTTATGGTATGTTTGTTTTCCTATGTCTTTGTTTACAAAGCCCTGCATTGTGGTCTCATAGTTTTAGTTGCGCAAAGCAATGAAGCTGTTGCTGTACAAATCAAGATAATGTTTTTGTTAGTGTAACATTTATTTAGTGACATCCTCTTTAATTAATTGTACCGAAAGAAACGTTCAAGGCTTTAGTTAGAAACAAGAAGAAGAAGTGTACGCATAGGTAACGTTTGTAAATCAATGATTAACCTGAAAATTAACAATAACACTTTCAAAGCCAAGATTAGGCCGCATCTGAACAACTCCGTTTAAACGACCCTATAAAACAAAAACGTTTCCAAACTGAAAAGTAAATGAGGCGAAACGTTGAGGTTGTACCTGCGCCATATTTGGAGATGCTAAATGACGACTACGGCGCGACGCAGGTGTGACGTCATATTACATCTTCGTTACCGGTACCAATTTTAAGGCAATTTCCCGTCCGAGTACCCCCCAAGTGTCGCTACGGAGAAACATTAAGCGTGGACCGGACATCCTGTATATGCCTATAGTAGCAAACCATCAACTTGTGACCAATAAGTAAAATATTTGATAAGAGAAAACAGGTATGCTTGTTCAAAATAATTTTATCATTTGTTATCCTTGCTACCTATTAAATAATAGAAATAACATAGTTGATATAAAGAACTAAGTCAACACATCAAGCAGACCAATAGCAAGAAATATTTCCCACGTTGATAATTCAATCAATCTTCTGGCTTCGGCATCAATGTGTTTGCAACAAAACAGTGGGTATGGTGTCTTTATTTAGCGTGATGTTGGCTCAAATAAAGGGAATGTGATGTTATGTGTTTTATGTAATACACTAAAACAACTCCAATACTGGAGATGTTTGTAACAAAATGCAGAAGATTGGGGTACCAGTATTTGGTTAGTGTGGAGTGGGTGTAGATCAAGTGTATCTGATGGTATGTGTTTGGTGTAGTTTCACCAAATTCACACTATAACAACATACCAAAATTTGTGTGTTTTTGCAATAAAACGCTGGAGATTGGTGTATTTGGTTAGCGTGAAGTTGGCATAAATAAAGTGTATCTGATGGTGTGTGATTGGTGTAGTTGCACCAAATTCATGCTATCACAACATACCAAAATTGGTGTGTTTTTGAAATAAAACGCCGGAGATTGGTGTATTTGGTTAGAGTGAAGTTGGCATAAATAAAGTGTATCTGGTGGTGTGTGCTTGGTGTAGTTGCATCAAATTCATGCTATCACGACATACCAAAATTGGTGTGTTTTTTCAACAAAACACCGGAGAATGATGTATTTGGTTAGCGTGAAGTTGGCGTAAATAAAGTGTATCCGATGGTGGGTGTGTAGTGTAGTTTCACCAAATTCATGCTATTACAGCATACCAAAATTGGTGTGTTTTTGCAATAAAAGGCTGGAGATTGGTGTATTTGGTTAGTGTGAAGTTGGCGTAAATAAATTGTTCTATTAGCAGGATAGGGAATAACTAAAACACACGAGTTCCTTGAGTACTATGAAGAGACATGCGCCATCTTGCCACTTACTCTCCAACCCACTGTTACCAACCTCCTGATGGTACATCCCTCTTCTCAAGTTTTATTTATCAAACCTACTACAGAACTCCCAGTGGGCACTCAGCCCTAAAGGGTAAGTACACACACAGTACTACAGTAATCACTTTACACAGTATAAGACCTATATGAATTTGCAGACCACATAACAATAAAGAACACATAGTGCGCTAACTGGTAAGAAGTACACATACATTAATACAGTAATCATTTTACACAATACCTATGAGACACTTTTGAAGCAGCCAATAATATAACAATACAGAATACACAGTGCACTGACAGGTAAGTACATACACTAATACCCTAATTACATCACACAATATACAAAGACTCCTAGCAAACAGAAATGTTTATATTTCCATATTCTTACTTACTCCTGAACCTAACTGTACACAATGTACTAAGTTTACACTTACAGCAAACACTGCGCCTCCTGGAACATGATGCCCTTATTCCACAAAATCACTTAACCAAACTGGTTGTTTCACCTACCGACCCGATCTATGTATCCCTGTCTTTACTGTGCCCTCCACTGAAGGAGTTTGTTCTCCTGTTCTTTCTGCATACTCTGTCCTACTACTATTCTCAAACCCTTTGAAATCGTCTTCGCTCTCGCTTTCATCCATATTCATTCCTACTGATTTTTCTCTTTCCTTCCTCTCTGGTTTATGTAACTGACTGTATCCCATTGAAGGTTCCCTTTCTCTAACCTCTGCTTAACTAGACCCTCTGTCAAAAATCAACTTACCTTCATTATATGGAGCTTGTACTAAAAACAAACGTTTGCGCCTATAACTCCCTCTATGGATACCTACTATGTATGACCTGGGCTCTGGATCCTTCTGCTCTATCTTTCCATACTCCCTCAGGTCACTAATCCACACCACCTCTCCTACTTTCAAATCATCTAGTTGCCTAACCCGGTGTCGTCTGTTGTATCTGTCCGCCTGAAGAGACGACTTAATAGTTTCCTTCTGCTGCACCCTCTTATGATCCACTTGTGTCAATTTGGATGGCAGTACTGGAAGTGTGGATCGTAGTCGCCTATTCATGAGCAACTCACCCAGACTGAAACCATTCTCCAAAGGAGTGGTGCGATATGCCAAAAGTGCAGAAGAAATGCCCTCATTTTTCTTAATTAACTGTTTTGCTGTTTTAACAGCCACTTCAACACCCCCATTAGACTGATGGTAATGTGGTGACGATGTGATAACTGTAAAGTTGTACTGTGATGAGAATTCTTGGAACCTTGCAGATAGAAACTGAGTACCACTGTCTGACCTCACTACCTCTGGAATACCAAACCTAGAGAATACTTCTTTTAAATGTCTAATGACTGACTCATCTACTAAAGAGGCCATTGCAATAACTTCAAAAAATCTAGAGTAGTAGTCAGTCACTATCATGTATCACTTTTTACATTAAAAAAAAATCTACCCCCACCTTTTGCCATGCTTTGGATGGGAAAAGTTCCCTCAGGTATGGTTCTCTAGGATTAACTCGTTCGTGCACACATTGGGGACAGTTGCGTATCATGTTTTCCAACTGAGCGGGTAAACCCATCCACCATACTGATTGCTTTGCTCTCTCCCGACAATTAGTGATTCCTTGGTGACCTGAATGGATAAGTTGCAAACACTTCAGTTGCAATGAAGGGAGTATAATTAAGCATGCACTTTTTAACAAAAATGTTTCTTCGAAAGTGATATCATGTCTGAACTGATGGTACAAATGCATGTTTTCTGGAATATCCCTTCGTTTCGGCCAACCGGCTTGTGAGTAGTGTGATGCGAGCGGGGTTTGGTGATTAGATAGCGAATTGCCCGGTGCGCCAGCCCGTTATTGGAGAACGGGCACTCAGTCGATAGATTCTTCTCTCGCAGGGCCGCGTGGCCGACAGCCGTGGCGTTACTTACGTGATCACCCCACTCGACGTCAGATTGGGTGTTGCGCAGAGGAATCTTATGGCGTTCCTCACGCCCGT
>PNEQ01131629.1:0-27697 GCA_003012365.1 Medauroidea extradentata
GCAAGAAATCGCCTCGAGGTTGGTTGAGGGACTCCCTTAGGCAAGAAGTCACCTCGGTAGAGTGGAGGGCTCCCTTAGTCAAGAAGCCAGCTCCGGGGATTCGGGGGGCTCCCTTTGCAAGAAGCCAGCCCCTAAGGTGGGAAGGTGTAGAGTGTGTAGTGTGCCGAGAGTCGGGAGCCCAGAGAGCTGCCAGCGTACTTTGAAGAAACTGGGCCCAGCGGGCCCCTTATATACCCGGAGTTAGGGGGTCTGGGAGGGAAAAAGTCCCGTTAAGTGGGTGGTAAGATGGCGGAGGCAGTGGAAGGGCTGTCTGCTGCTGCAGGGTTGCCATCCTAACACCCACGCATTTCTTACAAACAAAACACGTGATCTGGAAAAATGGCGCTTAACTTCCCTGCAGGTCTCAAATTACACAACAATGTCGTGAAAATGAAAATAACATTACATTTATACCTTTTCATAACAAGAATACACTTCAATTATTTACAGAAATCTTGTATGCACTTAAAAATGTGTCTATTATTATTTTACGTCTTTTGCCGTATTTCAGTAATGGCGTTGGCAACTGTGGTTATTATTTACAAAACACGTGGCACATATTTATAACCTTATTTTTCCCGTCTCGGGACGTTATTATGACATCAGGTAAGTACAATAATATTACAACCCTTCTTATATCTACAAAATTTGGCATCGGAAAATTACGTTAACATAAGTGAGACCTGAGGTGCACTAGTGAGGCTTAACCTCCAAAAGGGACAAGCTCGGGAGGCGAGCGTCATATTAAATATCAATAGCGGTGGGGCGTCAAGGTTGCCGACAATTCCTTGCTGTTGACTGACTGTGATATGCAGGATCTGTTGCTTGCTCCTCTGTGTCTTGTTGTCTATGAAATTAACAGCACAGGGATTGTTTTGTTTATGCTGGTTTGGTCTTCGAATTTGAAAAATATTTTATGTATTTTGCGGAGAACATTTGTGAACTCCTGTTATCGCTAGCAAGATAATTTATTCTCCTAGCTAACCTGCAGATGAAAAGGCGGATAATGAGCGCAAGGCGATTTACAAAGTGGCTATGACAGTTGCGAAAATTCTGTGACTCGTTTAAGCATACCAATTTTATACTTTGCGCAAAGCCATATTAATGTGAGGTATTATGGCATGGGAATATAACTGAGTGCGAGTGCATGGATTTGGTTGAAGAGTAAGAAAACAAACTGTTACGTGATTCTGTTATTCAAAAAATGTGTCTCTAACCAAGAAAATTAATGATCGAAACTGATTATTATAAACGTGTGCTTTGTATATCCACTGTTTCTTCCAAATTTGTTGAGCATTATCTAAAATTAAAATTTTAATGATTGTTATCATGACTGTAGCCACTTTTGACTTCTGCAATATAAATGTCTCGCGCCTTACGTAAGTATGTTTTGATACGGTTTCATAACCTCAATTTGTGTATCCTTCTTGAGCATGTACAAGAATGTAGGAAGTGTGAAGTTTGATTTTTATAAGCTTCAGAGGAAAATTGTCAAAAAATTATTGTTGCAAACATGTTTTGGTTGCGTTCGGAAGTGTGAGAAAAACAAAAGGTAATTAATTTAGAGAATTGATAGTTCAGTGTGGTGGATACTTTGTTAATTTTAGTTGATTGGCGATGTTCGTGAATAATTACGTAATTTGTTCATTGGAAGCAGTGTTTTTAATGCAAGTTAAATAGCTTTCTTTCACAGTTCTGTTTCTACATATTTATGCCTCAAACAGAAAACTTACTGCCTAATGTTTTATATTTGTACTGGTTTCAATTTGAGTAACGTAGTTGATTTTTAATTCCACGGAAGTTTCGTAACTCGTGTGATTTTGTATTTGAGTATATTTCCTGAAATAGGCCTACAAAAGGCTTTCGTCGTGATCATGTTACCTACATTATTTCTAAGTAATTCAGTGTGAACATGTTTCAAGTCATTCGTACAAGGATTCTGCAATAAATTTCACCAGCTTTGCAAGTATTCAATGAGGCAGGTTTGATTTGTGTAGTTAGCAAACATGTGAAGAGTTTTGAAACAGTCTCACAAAAGACTATAAACTAAAAGTTAAGCCCTCCAATCTTCTGAAATGGAGATAATCCCAAAAGAATATCTCTTAAATAATCACACGATGAACTCAAACTCTTAATTTTTATAATTTCATCACTGATTTTGACAGTAATCTTAATTTAAGTTTAGTGTACATAGTACTTGTCTTGGTAACTTAAATGAAATGCCCAGTGTAGCCTAATACGGACTGAACATGTTATAAGATGTCATTATTATCTCACTTCTCACTTGTAAAAGCTTTAATTTTTTGTACGTATTTTGTAAATAATACGGAAAAAAATATAAACGTAGCACACTTGTCAACGTATGAGTAAAAGCACCACCAAAACTCTTAATAACTTGGTAGCTAACAAGGGAATAAAAACAGCTGATACAACACAACTGGTCACTTAACAAGAGAATAAGCTAACACGATATTATCTAACAGCCTGTTAGTTTAAAGTTGGTACAGCTGGCCCTAAGTTTTTCTTTTTCAGACTGTCCCAACTCATTTGTTTCACATTAGCAACATGACTTAGTAGTCTGCAACTTTTTGTTGTAATTTAATATATTTAGAGTTATAGAGATAGAATAAAAAAAAGTAATATGATTTTATTTCGGGAGGAGATTATTTACAAAAATGTTATGTTTGGGGAATGTCAATGGGTGTTTAAACGTCTGATGCGACAAGAGCATTAGGTTGACTAAACTCATTAAAGTATCTTCCATTTCAGTGTTTAATGTTAGTTTCAGCTGATCTTTCGATTTGTTCAATATTTCTGTAGTGATTTTAGTGTGAAATGCCAATTAATGGATTAACGTAAATTGTTTTACTATGCTTGTAAAAAGGAG
This sequence comes from Medauroidea extradentata, assembly GCA_003012365.1. Classification (NCBI taxonomy): domain Eukaryota; kingdom Metazoa; phylum Arthropoda; class Insecta; order Phasmatodea; family Phasmatidae; genus Medauroidea; species Medauroidea extradentata. The sequence goes on from PNEQ01131629.1 coordinate 2,927, forward strand.
ATGAATTTAACAATTAATATTCATGTAAAAACCTATATAGTGTTTTTGCAGGTAAATCAAATACATTATAATATTTATTTTATGTAGAGAACTAGTTTCAATTTGGTTCTAAATTATGTCATATTCTGTGTGACAAAATATGTAATAGCAATTGAGAATTCTGAAAGGAACTTCTTAGGAACTTGCAAGTTCCTTTCGATGAACTTGAACTGGAACTAGTTCCTATTTTACATAAAGGAACTTGAACTGGTACAAGTTCCTTTTAAAAAGGAACTTTCCAAGCCTTGAGTGAAAATATAGTATGTACTAACAAAATAACCAGTGGCAACATTTCGTAAATAAATTTATATTTGCGCGAGTACGTATTGTTAAAATGCACTCATTTAAATTGTTTTTTTTCCATTGACGTAAAAATGGGAAAAAAAATTTTTTTTTCATTGATGTAAATATGGGAAAAATTGGACTTTTTTCATCAAGGTGAAAAATTACAGAAAATTAAAAAAAAAAATGCAATAAAAATAATCTTACAATTTTTGAATTACAAACCTGGATGTTTTAATGTATTTACATTCGGGCCTATCTACCGTTACACATAGTACCCTACCAGTACCACGAAAATGAAATAATTAGTAAATGTACCACAAAGTTTCAAAAAGAACCACAATAAAGTTAGTACAGTAAAATAAACCATAATGCACATGAATTAAATGGAAATAGTTGTCAAACACATACCCATACACAACTTACAATCTCTGCCAGGAAAACAGTTTCGATTACAACAGGGTGGCGAGCGACCGGGAAAACCGGGAAATGTCAGGGAATTTAAGACGTCTGGAGTTGTCAGGGAAAAGTCAGGGAATTTAAGACGTCTGGAGTTGTCAGGGAAAAGTCTGGGAAGTCTCTTAAAAAAAACCTGGAATTTCAAAATTAGGTAAACCAACATTTCTGCGAACACATTGTAGCATTTTCTTGGTACATATACCATTTTTCTAGGTCCATAATATCTTTTCGTACCGATATTGTAGTTATGTGGAACAGTGGATTTGACGCGTGGTACCAATTTTTTGTCTCAAATACAAATTTTTTGGCGTTTTGTACCAGAATTTTCAATGGTTCCCGCTAGTGTTGCCAGACCAATGGTTTCCCTGACAATGTGTTGTGATAATTTCAAGTTTTCACAGTGGTAAAAAATTACTCTCTCGCGGTGTTTCTTGCGTATTTTTTGCAAAATGCCATAAATTTTAATGCATTTTTAGTTAATAATGTGTGTTTTAAACTGTTGTGTTTTTCCCCAAGAGTTCGCAGTAGAAATTGAAGGCGTGGACTTGGCAACGTAGGATTCTCAGTTCGCTTTTGTTCTTGCCATGCGGCATGCTGATACCTTCCTTAATCATTGTTGGTTGTTTATTGTTTACTTGGCGTGGCGCACATATTTTTTTCTATGGTTCGTGCGAGTATTAAGGACGCAATCTACCACAATTTTCGCCATTTTTTTAAATTTTTTATTTGTACCATATATTTTTTTCTTTTTTTAGACACAAAATGTGACTAAATTTGGCTCTTATGAAATTTTTTTATCTCTCATAGTTTTCGCGTAATGGCTTGTTAGTCATATTTTGCATGTTTCCGTTTTAAGGACTACACTAAAACCAATTGATATAACAAACTGAAAAAAATCACAGTGGTTAAAGACATCGCAGGCTACAATGTCATGCTCATAAAAACAAAGAATAAAAATTATTCTTATAATATTTATTGAATTATTTAAATTTTTATTTTCGGTTTCAGCATTTTTTTTTTTTTTTTTTTTTTTTTTAATACAAACAAATTTTATTCTAGGCATTTTAAAAGTGGAAAGTGAATTGACGTAAGTGAAAATTGTTGTTTCTGAATATTCTTAGGACTTTGTTGATTTGTAAATAATGAAGATATGATAGAATTTCTGCAAGGTGAAGTTATGTTTAGTAGTGTTCAGCTTCATAAAAAAAAAGGGAAATATTAAGTATCACTACTCATCGTGTATTGGCCAAACTATTGATTGAGTTTAGACATACAGTTTATTATGAAAAATGTTTCTACAGACATTATAAGTAATCCTACGTAATTTTTTGTTAGGTTAAGTTAGTTTAAGTTAAATTAGGTTACAAACATTAAATTAGGTCAGGTTAGGTTCCGTAACCTAAATTAGGCAATCTAACAAAAACATTTGACGTAAGGCTTTTAGAGACATTAGAAGTAGTCCTACATAAAAAATTTGTTACTTAACCTAACAAAAAAGTTTTTTTTACGTAGCACTACTTATAACGTCCCTAAAAACATTTATTATAAGTAAACTATATGTCTAAAATCAATAGTTTGGCCGGTACACTATGAGTAGCGATTCTTAATATTTATACAAAAAAAATTTTGTCGCGATTATACAACCTGGTTAATTTGATTGATATTTTGTTGGTCAGGGAAATAAGAGCAGCTGACCTGGAAAAGTCAGGGAATTTTTTTACAGGTTTTGCTAGCCACCCTGAAGAAAAAACCCTTTGTAGTTCAAATTCACAACTTACACCCTAAGATAATTATTAATTATCTTGCTGCTTGTATCAATTGGCTTACTGGTGTACTTTACTGTTGTTTTACGTTTATCAACTTTATGATTTGCCTTTTTTTTCTGACATATAATTGATATGTGAACTTTGACTCTGGTTGCTGTTTGCCAGGTGTTCAGTTACGACTTACAATGGTGTGTGTGTTCCTTATTACTAGTAAACAAGTTACTTAAATTACAGTAATGTGATGCGTCTAGTTCCTCTTGTCTTAAAACTGTAAAGTTCTCATGTTGGCCTTCTTTCCACATTCATACACCTTGCTATAGAGTGTCCCAACCTTAGATTGCAGTAAAAAACTTATGGCGCGCACTGTTGCCAGATCGCAACCACATTACGAAGTTCGGGAGATGAACTATTTCAGAGTTTTTAGCTTTAAATATTATATTATTTATTATTCTAATTGATATTACAGTTTGCATAGCATCACGCTTCAAAATATGCAATTAATAACAATTTCTATTTGAAATAAGTAACAATTCTCATGTACTTTTATTCACTACATGTATTGTAACTGGCGCTTCATTAAGAAATAATTATCACATATATTTTAATCATTATAGCTACTGCTGACAAAACATAAGATTTCTTAAATTTTAGTAGCTTCTGTCTGAAGACAACAACATGGTTGGGGTAGTTGATGATTATGAAATTGATCATTCAAAATAAATTTTGTGTGGGAACTGAAAAATATGTCTACTTTTTTACACTGTTATTGTCTGCTATAAATTTAAAGTGGGAGCGGGCCAGCGGGAAATGTTATTTACATATTAGGACGTTTTTACATGTCCTGGAACAGCACAAGGCTTTATAGGAACACTCGGGGGAAATGAGGAAGGAATCGGCGAAGGTCTTTGTTAAGGAACCGTCAGATTATTCGCCTGGAGTGATTTCAGAAGACCCTGGAAAACAGAAATCAGGATGGTCGGAGCCGGGTATCGAACCTGAGTCCACCCGAATGCGAGGCAAGTGTTTAATTACTGCTCCACCATGCTCGGTTATCAAACAAAAGAGAGTACATTAATTTTCTGCCATGATGTCAACTTAGGTGTATCACTCATTTCCACTACTTCTTTGATAATTATATCTTTAGCCTAAACGAGAGCATATGTAATATATGTTTACCTGTATTGTTTAAAATTGTTTTAGTATATATTATGTAGTTTTTCAATACTTATCCATAAAGTTGAAGGTACAGATTCTCGTCAGTCAAAAAACTTACCGAAACCAGGTAAATTTTTTTGTCAAGTACGACGTAGTAAAACCTTATAAGTAAACTGTATGAGTTTTATTATATTACTTGCTCTAATTTAGGATTTAGATAATATTTACCAAACAAGTATTAGAAATGAAGGATCATTGCCTTAAATATGTTTAAAGGAATTATTTATTATTTGTCATTCCTTAATGATTTAAACTTTTCATGTTAGTTTTCCATACTGTGTTGCTATTGTTTCTTCCTATTAGCGGAAGTGGTTTGTTTGGAACATTCTGTTTCTTCTAAAGCTCCCTTAATGAGTTAATAGTATATGAAAATTACTGGAATAAGATCAATACAGTATTTTGCTCCATTTTGCGTACTCTACCTATATTATGACTTTATATTGTTTTGCCTTCCATACAAATAAAAGTTAACAAAAAATTACACACACGAAATTTGGTTTTGAAATCAAGTAACCATACATGACAAATCATTCAGCCGCAAGATACTGTAGTTTCACTACTGAACCAATTAATGACATGGGACGAAGAAAACTGCTGACTAAAGGAAGCCTGTATCTTATTTATTAACCTTTCCAGACGTAACCTCATAGTCAGCAAAGATAACTGAACTTTTTTTTTCTCTTCAGCACCTAACACTTCGAGCGACACTCAACTGTCGAATTTGTAGGGCGAATGTGTGGCGAGCGCATGACTTATCATGTTTCACAGCTTTATACAATAGAACGGATAAAGCTATTGAGGTGGGGGTTGCTTTTAAAAATAGATTTAGCTCATTATGAACACTTCCTCGCTTTCATCCCCCATATAACTAGAATAGCAAAAAAGTTTCACACTGACCTATTTTGGATGTTTTAGTTTGTTAGAAATCACACATAACGTTAGAAAAAAATTTCTGTACAACTATTGAATAAAATTTTAACCGTCAGATTTCTTAGTTGGCGTCCAGATATATGAAAAAGGGAAAATTCCTAGAAAAGTTTTTAATATTTACCTCATTCTTTCGAATTATTTCGGCACTAAATGCAGCCAGGCAAAGCAATAGCTCCGTGAACATTGTAATTTTTTAATTATTCAGTTTTAAAAATTCCATATTTTCAAACGCCGCCACAAACATTGAAAATGTGTTCTTATTGGCTACCACATTTATGACATTGTCTTACTTGTTTTGGTTAGCCACCGCACGTCAGGCACTGTTGTGTGTATTGGAATTTTTCAACAACTTAAAAAACTAATAAAATTTAGCGAACCCGGTTACGTAAAAGTTAATATGGGGAATTCACTCGTTGTTAGGGCATGTGTGGTTGTATATTTGGTAGCCAACAACGAAGATTTATTTCTCTTGAGTATTTTAAAGGAGTGAAGGCAGCAGTGTATTTGTAGGCCTAGCTCTCACACCACACATTGTGACATTTTAGTTGTAGGTTTGAGTTTATGTAAATTTAATTTAAATTCCAGAGAGATAATAACTTACTACGAATTCAGTTTAATGTTTCAGATCCTATGTCTAATCATAAGTTTAGGTTTCAAAGGTCAGACGAACAAAGTTCACATGTATACAAAAAGTGAACCTATGGAGCTAATATTTGGAATGCGTTTAACCAAACCTGGAACTGACTATTGTAGAACATTCTGGTTGCACGAGTCGATAAAATAATATGGCAGATCAATTATTACAAGTTAATTTTTTCTCTCAGTAATTTTTGCGTTTCTCGTGAACGGCATTGAGACAGCGGTACTGCCATCTCGGAGCAAGTTTCGCAAGACCCCCCCCCCCCTCAAATTATCGGCCAATCACAGGTGTTTGAACTCGCCTATTGAATGACGTTGCCGCAGCCAGTGGAACAGCCAAAACACTGCAGCTGTAGAGATTAGGTGGCAAACTGCATGCTATTGACTGCAATTTTTAACTTAAAAGAACTTATTTAATTTATGCTAACTGTGTTATGTTGTACAAAATACAGCATTACATACGCATACTGTATTTTTTTTGTTAATAGCAGACTATTCTCTTCTTGAAACTTAAACTATGCAGTACGCCTTCATTTATCAGACGGCGCTAAAGTTAAGATTTTATTTCGAGTAAATTGCATTTTATTGCTGCGCAAACAAACTACTATCCACATTTGTACTCTTCGGAGTTCAAGCCATACTCTATTTTACCGTATAAACTACTTTATTCAACACATTTTCATGGCTTGAACGTATGTTGCTGATCACTTATTTATGTACATTTAAATGTACAGTATCACGACGTCACAGGGACATCAACATGGCGGTTCATGTTTGTGCAGTGCAAAACAGACTGCTCATTTTATTTAAGTTTTTCTGGAGTTGCAGAGACGCAATGAAAGAAAGTATGGTACCGTTGTTCATTAAATTAAACACACTTTTAAATAAAAATATATTAAAAAAATAGGAATTTTCCCTATTACACACTATTAATACTGTATCTGCATACGATATTGCTTTTGATTCGTTAGTTTTGATGTGATACATTTAAAGATGCATTAAAACGGTACCAAGTTCAAGTTACTATATGTTATTTTTCTGCCACAGGTTTAGTATAATTTTACAATGATTTTTAAGAAATTTTTACAATTTTTTTTTGGAAATTTTGGGAAAATACCAGTTTTTTCCATGTTTTTTTTTCTTTTTTTTTTTTTTTTTTCCTTTCACCAATTTTTCTGAAATTTTAGAACTGTAGTAAGGTTATGCTACTTTTGGCTACACCTATTTACGAGAAATGTAAACTAGCAGTATCAAACATATGCAACATTGTCCGAAATATTTGAACAATCAATGTGGAAATTATATGTCTTTATAGGCGGTTCGTAATGAAGTGAGCACTCAAAAAAGCCCTGCTAAAGTTTTATTTTCAGACAAGTCGTATCTTTGCGCACATAACAGCTAACAACGGGACATGTCTTAACCTCTCAGGGCACGTTACTTGATGTTTACGCGTGTAAGGTAAATTATGCAGTCGGTAGGAATCTATGCAGTTTGATAAAAAAAGTTTATTAACTACAGAAAATACAGCTATATCTATTTTGGTTGATTTGTTTCAGTATTATTGTATTTAAATATGAAAATACTACACGGAACTATATTGTGTAATTTCGCTGCCAACCATACAAGCAGTAAGGCAACTATAGTTAATGTTAAATTATATGCAGTAACAGATAGTGATATTTTTCAAACGTTAAAATTTTAGTGCTCACTTTATCCTGAACGACCTTTAGGAACGATTCATGTGGTTTTTTTTTACACTGGCGCACTTCTGTGTCGGCAGTCATGTAGAGCAATTGTGCAAAAGAAAAATTTTCGTCACTGTGAATTTTTGAAGTCGCAGGTTTCGTAACTTGGGAATTACTTTACAGTAAAACCCGACTCTATAAACATGATTCAAACTACTGCAGGTACATCAATTGTACTACATCCTTGGGAACCATCATGAAATTTGTAGCTGCTTTTGATGGTCATCCTGACGCAGTTGCTGCAGCCACTTCGTCCACAGTTACCAGGGTTGGGACAGCAGTTTTCTCAGTTTTCTCTGTACGTTCCCAGGATAGTCTGGATTTTTTTTTTTACTGTAATAGTCCTATTCCTACAGAATACTATAGCTAGCTTAAATTTGTATAAGTGGTCACTTATATGCTTGTATATTCTGGACAGTGATGGGAGTGGCAGAGGCAGAGCATATGTGATGTTTGTTCAATTACCTCCCCCCTCCTGCAGCTCAGAGTGATAAGTGCATAGCAACAGAGCAAAGGAAAACTACAGTTGCTGTTTGCTGGGATCACACCGATGTACATTGGCAGGCACATTGTCCAAAAAGTGTTCGTTATGGGATTTGCATATACTTTTAATTTGTTCCAGTTTTATTGGTAATATTGTACAGCTTGTTCAACATTTAAAGAAGTGTTTCTTACTGATCTCATCACCACCACCCACAAAGTTGTTATGATTCATTACAGGTTGTAAAGCCAAGGAAGAGGAAAGTAAGGACTTATTAGGTATAATAGGCATTTTGTCTGGTCACTTGATTGCTAGTCTTAGCAGTGCAAACCTTTGTTAATTTGTAATTCTATTAAATAAAACATTTTGACATCTGCTATTGGTTTATTAGTGCCAAATTTATAAATAATTTAAAATATTTTGAATGTCTTTAAAGTTAAAATGGGGCAGGTTGTGTAATTGTGCATCACTTACGGTGTTTTGGTTTGTATTTCCAATTATAAAAGATTGGTTCTTGGTTTCTCCTACAAGAAGCCACTACAATCAAATACTGTAATTAGGTTTTTTTATGTTTTTTTTTTTTTTGTAATTTTTGGTATAATGCACTTAATTTTTTTGTGTTGGAAATGTGTATAGAAAAGTGAAGCATTAATTTCTTTTAGTCTGGTAAACAAGTTAAACTGTGTAATACGTAGACTCTTAGTTTCAATTTTAATACGGTAAGAAAAGGGAACAATACTTCTTCTTCCCCCCTTTCCCTCTCAGATTGTGTTGGACTTTGCAACTGTAGTGTAAAAATTTACACTTCATTGCTCTTGATTTTGCTGACAGGGGTGAGGTTGAAGTTGTAAATTTAATACTTATGTTTTCTAGGTAATATTAAAGCCTAATAAGTGGTAACATGTTTGTAAGTTTTGATGACATGACACTACTAATGTCAGAAAAAGAAAGGAATTATAAAAAATTTTATTTGTTTCAGAATTATTAATTCATTTTAATTAAATGGTGTTTTGTTTTCTTTTAGAATCTATTAATATAAATTTACTGTGGAATCCCAGAAATTCATTTTTCGGTGAACCACTAAAAAACAAAGGCATGTGGGAAAACAGTGGATGCCATTTTTTATTTTAGACCAGAGAAATAGTACATTTTATATATTATTTCAAAATGAATGTTAGTTGGAGACCAACAGTCTAAGTATGTCTTGAAAATAACTTAAAAGGATAGTCAGTTTGTTGCAACCCGGTAGGGTGCAATGTGGGATTTTGTTTAGACAACTCCCCCCGCCGGGCACCCGAATGATTTGCGTTGGTGTGCTGGCATGACCTTATTAAAACACGTATGTGGCAGCATGTTGAACATGGGAGGATGCCGGGGAAGTATACAGGATGTTCGCAAATGAATGGTTGTAAATCACATGAGTGGTAGACAACGTGAAAATAAACATTGTTTGTTGGAGAATATTTATCAGAAAATAGCACCCTGCAAAGGTGCAGGAACAAACACACGCTCAGAGGTGCCAGTCCAGTGGCTGAGAATGTGAACAATAGCAGCCAAATTAAAAACAAATTAACAGGACAGATGTGGCTGGCAGGTTTTTCGGCACATCCACAGAGTGTATCAAACAAGGCACATCTTTACAACAGATGTTCGAAATTCTGCTTTCCTACCTCAACGCAAGCATTGCAGTGCCAAAGCTTATTGTCTCACTCTTTGAAACACTTGTGGTGCCTGACACAGCTGTTCGCTAGCTGCTGTAATACGTTGTTGTAAGTCCAACTCTGTCTCAACTGTGTTGTGTACACTAGGCTCTTAATGTGGCCCCACAGATAATATTTGAAAAGGGTTAAGGTCTGGCAAATGAGAGGGCCAGGCGACAGGAACAATCACGTCCAACTCACTGTCCAGGAGAGGTGTCATTCAGATGTTGTTGCACAGCATATGTTTAGTGTTCTGGGGCACCGTCATGCAGAAACCAAATGTAGAACCTGACGGTCAACATCATCTAGCAAATCTGGGAGGATGTGTTGCAGAAAATTGAGTCACGCGTTCCTGTTGAGTCACTGGGGTAGGACATGAGTGTCCCAATCAAACTTTTGTAAACAATCTGCCCACACATTTACTTGAAACTGCAGCTGGTGTGCTGCTATGTGCATTCCGTGCGGATTCTCGTCACTCCACACATTGCTGTTTCTGCTGTTAAACATACTATCACATGTAAACATATTGCCTCGTCACATGACAACAATGTTTCACTGAAGTGAGGCCGAGGGTTTTCAGTTTGTTGTGCGATAAACCACTGATAAAAATGCTACTAGTTTTGGGAAGTCTGCTAGCTTCAAAGTCTGCATTGATTGATGATAGTAAGGAAGCAAGAGCTGTTCGTGGAAAACTTGTCACACTGTGTGTGACTAAACCCATGTTGTGCACTATGGTCCGAGTGCTGGTTGATGGGTGTTTGGCCACATGCTCCAAGACATGTTCCTCGAAACGTGGCGTTCTCACAGTTTGCTGGCACAGACGTCAACCAATTGTGGAATCAGACTCCCAGTCTCATACAGCCTCTGGTCAATACGTATGAACATCCTGTCTGTTACACGTCTGTTACGATAGCACTCTTGGTAAATGAGACTGCTTCTGCTTCATTTCTCCTTGCCTCTAAACAGCAAGTGCATATCAGTCATGTCTATGAATGACCACTGTGGCATGCTGTTAATGTATGCAAAATCCGTTATTGCAATACAGCACACATTTAACTGTCAGCCGTCAACTCTACTACTCATACTAAACAAAACACATCAATGAACTACAAGCAAACAGCTGTGCTGTACAGCAACCTGTAGGTTATTTCTGTCTGTGGGCACATGTGTGTGGCCCTCCTTCCTCCCTTCATCACCACCTGATACTTGATTGCTGTGCAATGGCGCACCCTCTCAGCCATTGGACTGGCATCTCGGAGTGTGCGCTTTTCAAATTTACGCACTTGTGTTTGTCCCAGCACCTTTGCAGAGTGCTAAATCTGGACAAATGTTCTCCAACAAATAATTATTCTTTTCACATTGTCTACCGTCCATGTGAGTTACAACCATTCATTCCCGAACGCCCTGTATTAGCGGCTGTGGAGCTGTGTTGTGGCTTTTTTTTTGCTAGCACCAGGTTGAGGTAACACCTCCCGTGACTAGCAGCTAGGATCAGTTTTGGAGCGCGACTAGTTGGTGGTGAATTGCAGGAATTGGGAGATACGGGCATCTTGTTTTACAGTTGAGAACCCCTGTGGATGGGAATAGCTTCTGGGGAGTGAAGAAGATGTTATACAGCAATAGGGAGCTCTCGGGAGTTTCGGGAATAGGGAACAATCCTGGGTGAAGGGCAAGGCGCTCAGTTACAATGGTTGAATGAGGGGGACATTCGTGTCTGCCGGAATAAACGAGGTGATTTGGACTGGTATTACTCATTCCACGAGCTGTAGTGGACCCACTGTCCCAAACACCCCTCCCTTGCTTGCATCCCATCGCCATTATTGTCTGATGGGAGCCAGGTCTGCTAGGACATAGCATGAAGGGAATGTGTGTTGGGTCCTTGGTGTGCGAAGTCTGGGGGGCACTTAGTTCCGATGCCATTGGGCTGTGGTGAAGTGTGAAGGCACGTCCAATTGTGTGCATGGTTGTTGGGCAAGGTCGCACACCTACCTAGTGTGGCGTGGTCCCTGGACTTCTTGTACGAGGGGATGGTTCACAGTTACGAGGAAACAGAGATGGTAAGTTTGCCCACAGTAAGGTGTGAAAGCATGCCTAGCCGGGCGCACAGTGGTTGGCCTACGTCTCATGCCTGCCTTGTGAGGCGCAGGCTCTATGCGGGGGTGGCTGGATGATGCACATGTCACTGCAGTGGTCCTAAATTGGAATGTTACCTCTCTCTTAGAGGCGTGGGGTTAGAACATGCGAATCATCCATCTCCTTGTGCTTTCTAATAGTCTGTCCTAATGCCCCACCAACATTCCTGGAGTTGGCATTCATGTAGGTTGCTTACGGAGTTCCAACAGATGAGACACCTCTAGCTGGAGTCTGGAGTCCAAGGAGAATGACCATATTTGGAGTCCCATTCTTCAAGGTGAGATACCTGCACCGACAGAGTTTGCGACTGCAGTGACACTAGGGAGGGGGGGGGCAGTTCCCAGCTAGATGGGGAAAACCGGTGCAGCAATTTTACGAGTAATTGTTTTTCACTTCAACTAACAAGACAGTCAAAATTGTAAAATACTTACATAATAGCAATGTGGCCCTGATAATCAGTATTCATGCACACCAAGTAACGTTCTTATTGCCGCGACCTATGAGTGCTTGATACTTTCTTATTGCCGCAACCTACCTATTAGTGCAGGTTATGTTCTTATTACTGCCAATGTATGAATGTAGTGAACATGTTAGTAAAATTAATGCTTTCTCATTGTTTCTTGAGCGCACTGAAACAATTAATAATACAAAAATTTTGCCAAATGTTAATAATACTATTGATCGTGATATCTATACACCCTTGGATATTTTACATTCACAAAATAATGAAAAAATATTGATACATGTAGTTTTTAGTGAACTTACCTTCCTGTTTTGAACAAGTAGATCAGGGATAAAGATGATGGAATTCAGTTAGTAATACTGTAAATAGAAATAGTGACTTGACAAAAATAAATAGGCGATACTGTATAATGTATGTAAAGGGAAGAATTTTTTGAGAATCCACTGTACTGAAATTTTGAGATGATTTTTCTTATTGCAAGCGTGCTGCCAAGTTTTACAGAGTAGGCGTTTCATTCTTTTGTTTAATTTTGTTTCAGAGTTGCACCATCTTTAATCTGATCAAGTGAAGCTGGTACAGAATGGCCTTTGAGCTTGTCGAAATATTTGACTGTATTATTACATTCTGCGCAAGTAAGTTTTGTATTGAGATGTATTTATTTGCATAAATTTTTGTGCATTATCCACTGTTCGTCACGGCAGCAACAGTTTATGTATAATTTCGTACCTGCACATATTTCTTTTTTATAATATATTCTTACCTCTGTTTGTGGTTAACATGAAATGTAGTCTCTGTTTTTGAGAGGTCAGTTATTTTTGCTATTAAAATAATTAATACATTTTGTTATCAGTTTATTGTACATAGCTCAAGAAATTTTGAAGATGGCAAATTTTTATGATTATTTGTGTTTTTTGTGTGTTGAAAATATTGACCAAGTCATTTAAATCTAGTGTTTTTCACTTGAGACTTAGTGCTAATCAGTCTTTGTAATTATTCTGTACACCTAAGCTGTGATTGAGTTAGAAGCTGGCAAGTCAAGCATGCACATTTGTGAATCTGACTCATGATATAAGGTATTCTAAAAAAAAAAAAAAATGTGCACTTTTTTTTTGACTGTTGAGTAGATACTTTAACAAATTATTAATTAATAATTATAACCAGAGTGGGGTAGATGTGTATGAATGGAGAACATTTCATAAGAGAACAAAGTGTCTAACTTCCGTACATAAACCATTAACAGAGTTGTAATGTGAAAGGGAGGGTATGATTTACAACAGATAAATATGTTAAATATGTGGTCTATTGGGGCAATGCACTCAGTACAACCTGCCAGCTACATTGGCATTGCTTCATACTTCCCCATACACTATAACTGTGTCTGTCATATATGAGAAGCTGTATACAGACGTATTGTCCGTCCACTAAGGCATACATTTTCCTGCTCTTTGCCTCTTGCCTTTAGCAGGTTTTTGTACGGATGTTGTACAGCTTATTCCTTGATCAAATATGCTCCATTTGTACTACATATCACAATCTGGTGAATATAATCATTTGTTCCTTAAAAATATCTAGTGTTTTGTATGTTAAATCAGTATATCAGCTGAGTGAAAATGAAATTATTAAAGGAGTCCCAAAAACTCTGTAATCAGTGTGTGATCCACAGTTGGCCATGGTTGGTCTATACTGGCACAACTGTTAGAAAAATGCTCTTGTTTGTAGAATAGATTATAATGTAGGGTATGATGGTTTTTGCTGGTTGTTGAAGCTTCAGTTGTCCATTGAGTGAGGCAGGAATGACCTTTGAGGTGTTGCCTGCATGGCAGTACACTCTGATTTGAAGTCTTTAATTAAACATTTCCATTTTATTGCACATTTATTTTTAAAATGTGTAGTACCAAGGTTCAGAACAGGAAAACAAGTTTTTCGAATGTGACCACCACAATAAATATAGTTTCTGGATATTGCCTTTTTTTTTCTCAGCACAGTTGTGAAGACATTGAAAAAATTTATGAAAATGAGTGTAGCTCAAAGTCTAAGAATAAGAATTAACAGTAAGTGATTTGCACTGGACTAGCATCCAGGCTGCAGCTTTGCAAGTCTTTTTATTTGTAAGATTACGTATAATTATTGTGTGGATGATATCTTCCCGTCTATGCTTAGACCTGTTTATTTGAGAGGCCGTGGTGGCCAAAGGGTCAGACCGATCACCTCCTATCAAGGCGATCTGAGTTAGATTGCTGGTGTGTCTGTCCCTGAATTTTTGCTTGTGGGAATTTTGCCGGGTGATGCCGGTAGTCGGGTTTTCTTGGGCATCTCCCATTTCCCTCGCTCTGCCATTCCAGCACGGCTCCATACTCAATTCGTCACCCCTCACCATCCCTAAATGACCTCAATATAAGTACTGACGAAAATCTCGTGCTCACCTCCCCCCTCCCTGTTTATTTGATGTTGATGCAGCTGCAACAGTTGTAGGTGATGTCTTGTAGGTATCAGTGTTTTAAAATAATATTTGTGGAATGTACCAATATTGGTCTGTGTTTGAAGCAGTGGAAGCAGAGGTTAAATGAACCACGCCAAATCAGGTAGGGCATAAATCAGCTGCTATATTGAAACTGAATGGCATTTTGCTGAGTGGATACAGTATATTCTTTGATATAGGTGATTCGGAATAAAGTGAGCACTCAAAAAAGCCGTGATTAATTTCTATTTTCTACCAGTTTATATCTTTCCGCTGCATGTAAACATCAACATTGCCACGTGCTTTTATTTACATAGGCTTGTACAATGTTTACCATTACGTTGCACTGCTCCGATGAATTTTAGCTGCAATATGTACTCATTAAATACACGGGTGTTGAATATGTGCTATACTCTGTAGTAATCTTAGTTATAAATGCATGCGAGTAAACGTCTTATAACACTGGTTTCTCTGTGTCTGCTCTAACGGCGCTATTACCGTTACGAATCTCGTAAACACATGCACAGTAAATTCAAACTTTTAAATTAAAACCGCCACTAAAATCACACGACACACGCAACTCAAGAATTCAATTTCCGTTTAGCATACTGCAATGAACGACGACGACGCACGTAAAGATAAACAATAAATAATGTATTTTCTTAATGTGTGAAACAGGGGGGAAAATGCTGTTTCTATTTCCAGATACTCAGGCTGGCGATCATAAAACATAGCATCTTATGTTACTAATGACTTCACATAATTTAGCAATGATATTCATAAACAGTCACTTCTAATAATTTTGAATGTGTTTATCAGAAACCAATATTCATTACACAACGGATAAACAAATAGAATGATGCAATTCGCTTCCAAGCGGCGAAAACCTAACTCTGATGCCATCTGTCGGTGAAATTTTATACTACCTCTGTGACACGAAGCATTAGCGGCCTGTGCCAACGATAATCGACTCGGTTGCATCGCTTTGTGCTGGCGCTAATTAAATAAAATTATACAGTCAGTTGGTATGTCGGTAAGAACTTAAATATTTTTTTTTTAAGTATATTAAATACAGAGAGGTCGTTTGCATTTGATGTTGTTTCAGTAATGCTGTATTCAAATAAGAAAATACATGGAACTACATGCAGTTATTTGCTACCAACCATACAAACAATAATGTAACTGTTGTTAATGTCAACTTATATGCAGTAACGACTAGTGATTTTTTCAAAGGTTAAATCTTTAGTGCTCACTTTATTCAGAATGACCTAAGGAGTGTAAGAAATTTGTGTAGCTGAATCAATAATCTGCTTAAATTAGCACCCAGACATGTATTTATTCGTCTTCAATGAATTCCTCTTGAATCGAGGGCAGGTGCTTAATGATATGATTAAGGAACACTGAACACTTGATTAGTGCTGTAAGTCTCCAGCTTATGTGCCAGTTCACCAGAGTTGGAGATCACCGGTGATGTTTCCATCTCACTTTTACTCGAGACGTTGCACAGGTTGTGTGTGCTACGTACTTGTAAGGTATCCAACATATTTAAATACACGTAGATGTTTTTCACTGAGCTATTTCTCAAAATGTAGTGCTGAAAACCATACGAGACTATTGTAGAGCTTTGCATGGGGAATTTTTTGACTTTCCACTGAAGTTGATTGTAGTTTTCTCTCTGACAAATTATCGTTTTGTTGCGTACGGACTGTACCTCACTGCATTTTCTTTAATATTGGAACAGTTTTTTTGCAGTAGTATTTATTGTTGCAATAGGCTATCCAACTATCTGCAAAGAATATATATGTTTCAGTATGTTCATAAAACATTTTAAAATGTTAAGATCTTCGTCAATGGAAAATATGTATCTTTTAAATCTGTTACTGCAGGCCATACACAGATCGTCCACCTCTCCCGCCTTTGGTGGGAGATTCCCGATTTTCCACCTGATCTCCCGCCCTCCTGGTTAGTCATTCTAATCTCCCGCTTTTTTAGTTTTAATACATACGTTTGTGGTTTTATCGTAAATTCTGGACATAAAATAGGTATTCCGGTGTTCGTACCATAGCACGAGACTATCCCGCACAGCGTATAGGTATTGTAGGTCATACCGTAGCACGAGACTATCCCGCACAGCGTATAGGTATTGTAGGTCATACCGTAATTTCAGTATTTTAGCTTCTTTCGTCGTCAATAATTTTACGATATAGCTGTGCTAACTTTGGTAGTTGCAATAATTTCTGTGAAAATTATGGGATTTGTTTCCGTGCGCTATCGCCATTGGTACTTGTTAGCCAATCAAAAAATTATTTAATTTGCTATCCATGATGGCGTTAATCAACATTGAAATTGTTATTTATTGTGTTTACGTATTTTTACTATTTTACTTTGTCCCATTTATTTTCGTGAAACTTGTGTGATTGGCCTACGAGTATTTTGTAAGAGTTATTTAACAATACTTAAAAATCACTTTATAATAGGCTTAGCAATGATTCTACTAAGTAAAGAAGCACCTTTCGGTGTTGAACACTATTTATGTTCATTCAAAGATTGTGCTGCTAATAAAAACAATTGTGCTAAGCGAAGGGATGTAACTTGTAATATTGACTACGATATTTTTTATGAATTTCTGGGTATTTTACCGTTGGAAAGAGTCAACATTTTGTATTTTGTGTGTTGTTTCGTCGTGATTTTTCCATTTTGCATGCTGGAAAGAGTGATGTTAAGCACATAAATACGACGAAACAAGCAAACCAAGGTAAATGATAGCGTAAAATAAAACAATATCGCGACAGAAAAGAGTTGGTATAACCAAAGTGTGTTTATCTACTTTTAGTCTGCATTTTAGTTCTGCTGATCAAGCTGGTTTACTCTTTAGTAACGATGTTTTCAGAAAAGTGTAACGGTCAAAAATATGATTGTACTCGCTGTAAACGTTCGTAAAAAGTGATAGAGGGTTTTTTGGAAGAAGTTAAGTCTGCATGCAGCAGTACTGTTTAAAAATGCCCTAGGCCTGAATTCAGTGAAGTGATTCTGTCCTTAATACTGTAAGTTATTTATTTTGATTATTTTGTGTAGATCTAAGTGGACATATTATGTTTTAAGTATAGGATCTGGAACAAAAAAGCCACTCAAAACCTATAAAAAAAACCTCTCTAAACCAATGTGTATTACTTACTTCCACATTGTTTTGGTAGTTTTTGTATGAAATTTATTTTCTCCCTCACCCTGTTCTACATCCCTTCATATTTAGAGAAAAATCTCACTCTTTGTTATTCTAAGAGGCCCTATTAAGCTGTAAAAACATTGGAATTTCTTTCAACATTTACACTTTAAACTGTTTTAGATAGCACTATTTTACACCTTCAAATAAACATTTTCCCAGAGGAGGACCTCTGGAACCCGTGCTTTATTGGTGGAAACATCTTAATGTTTTGGACTTGTCAACGTTCCCTGATTTTTTATTTCTGAAAGGTGGGCGGTCTGCATACGTAATAAACTCACTTTTAATGAATTACTTGGTCAGTTTATAGCAAAAAAAAACTGAACTTTATCAGAATTCAGAAACAAAGCAACCCTAGACACCTTGCGATGTAAGGTGAAAAGTATTTCCTTTAGGGCTAGTGTTTAGAAGATTGTGGCATTGTTACTTGAGGAAGAGTACCGTCAACTGGGGTTACTTGGGACTGCAGGAAAACTTGGAAAATTTTTTCAGGAATTTTTATTTTGTATTTTGCAGCCCTCAATGAAGAAATCATGCTAACTATTTAAGTAAGATATATCAGATAATGGTTCCTTGTGTTTCTCCTTATTCTTTCGGCTGATGTGTGTAAAATAAAAATTCCAGAAAAAGTGTCCCAAGTTTTCCTGCAGTCCCAGGTACGTAACTCCAGTTGACGGTAACTTAGTGCAAGTTGCAAACAACCAGCGGTGCAATCACGTGGTCGCGAGCAAGTAGTACAAGATGTGAATACTCGTGGTGCTGTAATATGAGCGAGAGAAAGCATCTAAGAAGTCAACAAAATTATGAGCAGTAAGGTTCCAAATTGTGAGTAGTAGGCGAGTGGAACTTGAACACTGCACAGTATGGTTAACGGTGTAAAGCATATGGGCATATGCTAAGTTAATGACGCCCGGTGAGCCACGCATATTTAAAATTAACTGTAATGTAAATAAATGTAATTGTGATGCGTAAGTATTATTTTGACATATTTATGAGGGGTAACTAATTTACTAATTTTATATTTGTACGGATTGAGACTGAAGTTGTGGAAAGTCAGGTGGGCCAACTGCCGTTTGGAATTGGTATTTGAGTTAAATTTTGCTAGAGGATTGAATCAAGTGTCATTTTGATCAGCATTTTATTTGCAGGATTTTACTATGGTAGTTTTTCATTATATATTTGATAGGAATGATGCAATCACCGATTTTCCATTATGGTTTGTTGTCCATTGTTTGTATCTGGCCTCTGGACATGCTGGCGCCGGGTTGATCACGTGATAGGCTTTAGGGTAGTACTTGGTTTTCCCAGGGCCAGCGTGATGTAATTAGTGTTGTAACTGCAGTTTTAGTTCAATGTGGTATCCATCTGCAAGTGACACTATTCCAATTTAATTTGTTTTCTGTCTCAACCATCAACGTTTGCTCATTCCGTAATACAATGTATTAATGTTTTGGTGGCCTGAGTCGGCATTTTTGAATTGGTGACAATGTGGTGAATAAAGATATTGTAATAATTAAGAGTTCTCCGAGGCCGAGGTATGCCTCTGTACCCTCACGGGGGTGAGCGGGTGCATGTCCCTTTTTCTTTGTCGATAAGATTTCCTCGTGGAGGAAGGATGGTTGCGGCCGCTTGTGTCGGCTCACCAGAAATTTTTGTAATTATCTTTTTGAAGTAACCGAAATTGTGAATTGTTGCCACTTAAGTAAACGGTAGCATCAGTTAACCAGTATTATTACTATCCATCCACGTGTTCTTGAACCTGCTACAAAATAATTGAATCCTGTGAGAAGAGAACCTTGCTGCTGCATGCGATTCCGTGGAGACGTTCTGCATGGTCAAAAACTTGGGTGCTGAAGCCGAAAGATTACGCTGGTATAACTACAACGGTAGAGATTGCTATAATTTTATGCACTTATCTATGTTTCTCATTCTTGATTATGCATAGAAAACAAACAAGCGTTAAGCAGGTCTAAACAAAAAGTGTAAAAAGCAGGAAATGAAAATACTGAGTGTTGTAAACAGCTGGAACTAGAGATGGGCGAGTTATAGAAACAAACAAAGATAAAACGGGACTGAAAGTATTTAGTGTAGGTAGGGGGAAATATTAAAAGATAGTAATGTAGAAACTGAGTTGCATTGTTTATTGATAAATGTGTCACAGTAGGTATATGGTAGTTGTGAGAAAATTTGTACTTCATTGCATGTAGTTTTTTCAATTGAGATAACTGGGGAAAAATTTTTCGTTACGTCACATGACAAATTTTTTGCAGCAGCCTGTTGTTATCCACGTGGACAACACAAAGGAAGTTGTTGTGTCTTGGTATTTTCTATGTAAAACTGCTTGATTGTTTTCACTTTTTTACTTATCTGGGTTGGGTGACTGACAGCAAGTGTGGATTGAAAATATTGAGGAAACAAAAATGGAGTTAAAGGAAATAAAGAAAAAAAAACTAATCTTTCCTTTTTTTTTTTTTTTTTTCTCCTCGTGTACGTGGAGTGGAAAAAAGAAAGAACAACAGGGTGTCTACTGGTCATGGAAGTCACTGAAAAGTCATGGAATTTGGTGTAGGGTCACGGAAGTCGCAGAAAAGTCACGGAATTAGGAATGAGGGCACCGGTTTTCTTTGTTGAATGCGTAAAATTTATTTAATTCGCAGATGCAGCGAGAGCATCTGTTTACTTTTACTTTCTTTGGACAGAGATAATGGCTCTGATGTTTTTTTTTCCCAGAACACTTTATATGCTGACTGGTGTTTTCTTTGTCAGTACGTGAGGAAAGAATATCGATCAACAGCCAGGCGGTCTTATGAATATCATACGTACGAGAATTCTTGTTTACATACAAGTACAGTAGGACCATTGACACAGTAATGAACCTTGCCAGCAAGAACAACCAGCGTTAAATATATGAGAATAATCGTGTGAGTACTATATACGTAATACATACGAGTATCATAGAACCTCCAAGGCCGGCAACATTTTTAGAGCGGTTGCATTGGTTTTTCAAAATCATTTTGGCGTTGAGAGAGACGTCATATCTACTCTTCTATTTTTCTTTTGAGTGAGGGTTCAAGATTTTGTAAGTAGAAAGACATATCAACAAAATAATATTGCCGTAATTGCAAGACTGACTCTCTCTTTTTCATACTCCTCCATCTATGTTGGCGATAGTGTTGCATTGTCTTTGTACACATGCGAAGGCGGAACAAAAGCGTTTGTTTTGTTTATGTGCAGGCTATGTGAAATGTCACATTATTTCTAATTAGTTGTAATAAACCACCAACGTAACAATATTTGGACATTTTTGTACAGTCATTTCTCTGTAGTAATGTTTCTTTAACCTAGCGGAAATAGCCGTATTCTGTGACAGTATGCCAGGACAGTATCCAGAATGAGTGTTTATATCTGTCTGTTGTGCTGGAGCTGCGAAACTGATCTTTTAGGGATTCATTGTTTAATTACGGTTGCAGTGAATTGTGCATGTGTTTTGTGTATATTTTTAAGTAGACCTTCATGTTTTTACATTCTGTAAGGCTCGGTAGTTGTAGTTATTGTTCATTAACTTGACAGGGTTTCTGATAAAAAAAAAATGAATTAAGTCTTTGTGTAGGCCAAACAGTGATTGCGTTTTTAGAAGATGCTGGGCAAGTGCCATTTCCAAGAGATGTGGTTGGAAGTGGAAGGATGGAGGACAGGGCAGAGCTTGTAAAGCATGTTTATGTATTTTAGGCTGTGTAGGATACCAATATTATGTGCTGAGAAGAAGATTGTATCCAACCAATTTTAATTTAACGTTACTTTTTAACTTTAAAAAGTCACCAAAATTGATAGGAAATGGGCCCCAAAAGTCGCTAAAAAGTCACGGATCTTTGAAATATAAGACCAGTAGACAGCCTGAACAAACAAAAAGTCAGCAAAATAAAATTTAAAAAGGAAATTCATTCTTCCATTTTTTTGTGTATACCAGCAGTTCTTTCTTCCCTCATTCTTTTTGTTACTGTCTGGTTGATCTTCACACAGCCACTTTCCCACAAGTCACTTAGAGATACATTAGAAAACGAGATGCTGTGGCATGACCACTATTGTCGGATTTACTTCTTTTTCTCATGTGCTTCCTCTGCAAGTAACAGTAAATCACGATAATATAAATACAGTAGTTCCAAACAATGACTTTGACTTGCGACACTGTTACCAAGAAAGGCAACTTTGTTTGCATGTATACAATGCATACTAATTTTTTGGTGGCAGTGTAACATTGGTTAATAGTGAAACAAACTCTACCTAGACCATTGGTGTCTTAGTTCACTGTAGTTTCTACCACTTGTTAAAAGTTTTGGAGTACTCCATGTACTTGAGTTTAAATAACAAACAATGGTTTATATATTAAATCACGTAGTAAGCATTCCAGTGCATTAGACAGTATAGCAGACTAGCAATTGTGTGTGCGAAAACAGCTTATTCATGTAATCTGTTCCGACATCGCGGGCCTTATCCATTGCCATCTTAAAATATAATTTTTGTGTTTACATAGAACTTTTGAAAATACATACTGTATTATTATGTTAACCATTTGTTGAAGACATGCGTTAGTACACACACATAATTTCAGTTCAGTATTATTTAATTAATTTTCATTGCATAAAAATTTTGCATGGTTTGCCCTCTACTTCAGCAATCTTCGGTAACAATGCATTGTCATTATCTGAGTAATAGAGCGTGATTTGAGCAAAGCAGATAAGCCCTGTGCCCTACTAACTGGTGGTTCATTAAATAGTGTGATATAAATATATGTCGAACGTACTTTTTTTCTTTGTCTTTTAAATATATGAAAGTGCAGTGTACCTAAATCTCTGCTGTTTCTTTTGTTATCTTGGTTGTCGCAAATTTAGGAGCCAGGGCTGTGGGAACTATAATTGTATTGACGCCGTGTCCGGTGAGAGTGAGGTAGGAACGGAGCTGCGTCGGAATGCTCTGGGCGCCACCCGGTTAAGCGTGTAGCCGGGAGCACGAGGCTCAATGGGTCGTGGTCTGTTCGTGCCGGCGTGCCCCTCTCTCAAATGGCGAGTCGAAACAGCTGCAGATCGGGAAAAGCAGGGAGGATCTGGAGAAAACTACACTTTACATGGACACTTATGGGGCGGTCCACACCCCCATACCCTAGGACCTTAAGCGAGCCAGTTCCAAATGGCGAAACAAAGTAAAACACTGGGCCGGATAGTTGCACACGCGCCTTAAGTTTCTCGCTGGACGAATCAGAGTCCCGAAGCACACCACGTCTCTCTCGTTCCGTCCATCGCGGCCGCTGCTTCCAAACTGCCTTCTTCATGCTCTGGTAGTGGGAAGGGGCAGCAAAGACATCTGTCCTGAACTGGCAGATGGCCGTGCAGCAGCTGGGATGGCAGGTGTTGCACGTCGGTGTAAGTTCACACATGCCCTGCCGCCATCACTGGTCCGCCACACACACTCAAGTACCGCACATCTGCCATTACCAAACAGCGCACACCTGACACTGACACACTCGGTGAACACCTGCCGCGACCAGGTGCAACTCCACCTTGCCTGTGGCCTGGTACGACGACAGTATGTACAGTATCTGTAAGTTGTTTGGAAGAAATAAACTAAAATTGTAATTGTGTTGAAACTTGGTAATTACACAACATACACAGCTTCACAAATTGTCTGGTTTGGATACTTAGAGTGTCTACCGGTCACGGAAGTCACCAAAAAATCACGAAATTTAAATGAGGTCAGGGAAGTGACGAAAAGTCGCTGAATTTAACAAAGGGTCCGGATTTTTTAAGTGGGCAGTTGAGCACCATGTAGGAACAGGCAGTTTATTTTCACATGTTTAAATTGCGCTTATTTATTTGTAGCTTCAGAAAACAAGCATATACTTTGCTAGGAACTCTCTGCGTGTTTAATCTTTGTTCAGTACTGTGTTCGATACTTGTGTCCTTTTAATGATGGCATGCTCAGATATTGTATATGTGCTGCAAGAGTAGAGTTTATGCAAAAATGGCACTGTCAAAGAGTTCAAACTTAATCACGAATGCCATTCTTACCCGTTGCTCAGTCGTGTTTACTTTCCCAGATTCTCGCCCTTCTGATGTATAGTGCTGATAACGCGTCCCCCCCCCCCTTTTTTTTTTTTCCGTTCCTTCCCTTCGCTTGGCAGTGACACTGTCACACACACACTCCACCATGGCGGAATACTCTAAGCAGACAAAGGTAAACGTGCATCAGTTACCTGCATCACGGAGAAATCCCATGAAGCCAATGATCTGACCACAACGTCTGTGCCAGAAATCCTACAGCCTAGAGGAGATTGCAACACAAGAAGTTACTCACTTCACCAGGAAAATTTAATAAACTAAAAACTGCCAAAACTTGAAAAATAACATACAAGACATGTGATTATTTGTCATATTTAGCAGTTGGGTGTGGGTAGAGGCAGGGTACGAAAAATCCTGTTGTGCGCATTGTAGTAGAGATTATCTTTAACAGCGTTAGTATACATGTGAAAGTGAGCTGATAATGACTAGAAGGGGAGGTTTACAAGTTGGATGTCTGCTAGACATTTTTTCACTAAGGGGGGTGAAAATATTGACAGTGTCTGGGAAAGGCATTGGAATTTGTTTCCCATGCTGAGAAAGTATAATGCAGGTTGGAGAAAGGAGGGGGGAGATCATCTGCTGGCCATGAAACAATCATGTAACTCTAGCTGGCATGGAGGGGGGGGGGGGGCGGTCGTCTGGCGGCCGAGACAACAATGTAACTCTTGCTGCCACGGCCTTGTTATCAACAAAGAGTAAGTTTTTGCTTTATTATAAAGAAATGAGGCTAGACAAACTGTGTAATGTAGTAGCACTCTCTGGCCGAACATTGCTCTGTGACGTGCACCGTTGCTCTCCGACGTGCGCTGTCACATTTTTTTTAACACCTTTAACTTTTTTTTTTTGAAAATGTTTTAAATTTTTTTTACAGTCCCCAAGAGTATATTCATAAAATCGCTATCTTTTTGTTGAAGAGAGCAGCATACAGTTGTTAAGAACGGAAAACGATTACCAATCATTTCCTTCTTATAACTTCTCTTGTATAATAAATTAATATATATTGTAAGCTAGAATCCCTTTACAACTTATTCTAGAAATCAATTAAATAAAACTCGCTATTTTCTGTTCATTTTCAATTCCTTGTTTTTCAAAATCAACAAAAAGACTACCATGGATAACATGCTATCC
>PNEQ01131630.1:0-27736 GCA_003012365.1 Medauroidea extradentata
CATCCCCTGACACTTCATCTCTATCCTTACTAGTATCTTCTCATCTCGAAGGTTTGATTGAACAGTTGACAGATTACATTCCAAATAAGGATACGAGTGGGGTTTTGTGGGTAGTCAATCCGTTCAGTGATCAAGTCGTAACAAAAGCTGAGCTAACTGCTCGTCAACATGATCAACTGATCGAAATTTCAAGTGATCATTCAGCAAAACTCACTTTTAACAGTGCTTGTATCGACAAATTTTGGATAGGTATTAAAAATGAATACCCAGAGCTGTCCACAAAAGCATTACAGACTTTGATGCCATTTTCTACGTCTTATAACTGTGAACAAGGTTTCTCCATAATGGTGAATATCAAAACAAAATCAAGAAATCGTTTGACCGTGGAAAATGACATTATTTTGTGTATTACAAAACTCATTTCGGACATAAAAAAATTGGTTAATTCCAAACAAGCTCATGTTTCCCATTAAATAGTATTAGGCCTTTTTCAACTTGTATGTGTATTAAAAATTTGTGTAGCCTTTAAAGTTTGTTATTAATAAAAACTACAGCTTTTACTGATTTGTTTTTTTGATTTTACTCCTTTTCCCGCGACCCCCCTGAACACATCACGCAACCCCCCTGGGGGTCTCAACCCCCAGTTTGAGAACCCCTGACTTAGAGGCCATATTCAAGACCCAGCAATAGTGTGGAATGATGATAAAACATGCATGATGTTTCATGTTTCATCACTTAAGTACTTAGGGGTTCGGGGAGAATCTCTTCAAGTATGCCTAATATGTAGATTTTCTAGCGCTTTATGTTTTCTTTGCTAACCCACTTGTAGATTGGCAATAACTGGTAGGTACTACAAAGTGTCCACTACCCACAATATAGGCTACTGTACATGTTTACACTGACAACTCCTAGCACATTTGCTGTGCGCTACTGGAGGCTGAATAAATAAATAAAAAAATACAATAAATGTGTAACAATTGCCCATAACCTGTACATGTTCCTGTGGCTATAAATAAATAAAATAATCATTAAATAATTAGTCTCTCCACACATATCCTTCTATACTATCTACACTCTCAGTAATAGTTTATAAGCCACAGCAACAAGTGGTACTCATTAGTGTGTGGAAAATAAGTTATTGCTAATGAAATTGTCTTTCACAAATTTCAATTATTGCCACCTTTAATTACCTTATTGAAATGGTTGTGTTTATAATGGTTTGCCATGGTTGGCACGTGTGTTGGTAGGTTGGTTGTGTTTATTTCTGCAAATTATGTATTTCGTACATGATGATTCTTCGTTCTCTATGATATTCCCGCGAACTTCTAGTTCGGCCATCACAAAAAGAAATACACGCACGCACTAAAGCGTTTTTCTTCGCCCTTTAAGAGTACAACTCCCTCTGACCTGGGTCAACATTATTCCAACTCCAGGGAGATACGAGAGACGCTAGGTCAAGCGCGAGTAAAACAAACCTATTTATATTATCTGATATATTTTTTAATAGGCCTACGAAAATTTTAATCCAGCATTTTATACCTGTCTTGGAATATCTGGTGTTTGTTTGGAAAAAAATATAATTATTTTACTACAATCAAATATAATTACTTATTTCTTATTCAACTAACCTAAAAAATAAGTAAAACATTTTGAGTGGCACCAAATCACCCCTGCTGTCACAAAGAAGCCCCACTGACTGTACTTTCAACTTTTGCACAGCTCAGAGAGACTGTGTTTGCCAGTTAAAAAAAATGTGTGTGTGTATTATCGATCAACAAACACCCACCTCAACGGAGTGGAGAAATTGAAAACTTCACCATGGCTGATAATGAAGAGATGGAGAGCAACCTGATTCCTTTTGTCACCAATGGTGGGTCACCTGGAATCATCTTGTGCTCCAGGAAGACATCTCTGCTTATTATCACTCTCTTCGTAACTGTATCAATTAGGTGATAGCCCTTCGTCTCTTCACAATAGCCAACAAACAATAATTTTTCTGAACGAGGGTATTAGTTAACTTTTCATCAGGAAGCAAAGAATTTTTTAATGTCAATACCACTTTACCGTACGGTTTGGATACTGTTTTTGTATTGCGGCTATTTTCACTGCTGGCGGTGGACGTCGTCATTTTTGCGTCTTCTACAGTAAGTGGCTCGGTTTCTTCTGAAACAAGACACGACACAAAATCTGGGTCACTCCTAGGTTTGTGCGGTCTGTAGCATCCTGAAGTCTAAGTTCCAGATGAAGAACCTCAGTGAAGTCAAGCGCTGAATAGGGATGAACATCACGAGGGACCGTATACCTCAATAATAGGTGTCCAACGAAAGCCGTCAACAAAACACCATACGAGGCTTGGCACACCAAGAAGCCAAACCTCAAACATCTCAAGATATTTGGGAGTGAGGTTATGGCCCAAGTACCCAAACAAAAGAGACAGAAATGGGACCGCTCCCTACGTACATACTTGTTTAGTTCAGTGTAATCTACACAAATGCTACAGACTTTCTTCTCTGTGCCTTCATTACTAGTTAAGATAAGAACATCATCTACATAGATTGCCACAATTGTGGTAATTTTTTCGATTTTGCCATGATAAATACATGGATCTGCTTTCGACTGATCCAAACCCATGTCTGTTAAGACTTGGTGAAGGCGCCGGTTCCAACACCTTCCACTCTGTTTCAATCCGTACATCGCCTTCTTCAGGCGCCAGACTTTCCCTGATGGCTTGTCGATTTCTTCTGGTGGCTGCACATAGATTTCCTCCTCCAGATGGCCATGTAGATACGCAGTCTTCACATCCATGTGGGTTATTTTTAAATCTTCCTTGACTGCCAGGGCAAAAAAGAACCTCAACAATGCATACCGGATGACAGGAGAGAAGGTTTTTTCGTAGTCGATGCCAACTTTTTGATTACAACCTTTCACTACCAACCTTGCCTTGTACACTGGTTTTTGGTTTACCGAGTTCTTTAACTTGAACACCCATTTTGTCTTCACTGTCGTTTTAGCTTGAGGTAGGTTTACCCATTAAAATGCTTCATTGTTTACAAAAGAGGTCAATTCTTCAGACATGGCTTCCTGCCATTTTGACACTTAAGGACTGCTCTTTGCGTCTTCTACAGTAAGTGGCTCAGTTTCTTCTGAAACAAGACACGACACAAAATCTGGGTCATTCCTAGGTTTGTGCGGTCTGTCAGATTTTCTCAGACCTTCCTTACTTACACTGCGTTCCATATATTGTGTTGGAAAACAACATCTCTGCTTATTATCACTCTCTTCGTAACTGTATCAATTAGGTGATAGACCTTCGTCTCTTCACAATAGCCAACAAACAATAATTTTTCTGAACGAGGGTCCCATTTCTGTCTCTTTTGTTTGGGTACTTGGGCCATAACCTCACTCCCAAATATCTTGAGATGTTTGAGGTTTGGCTTCTTGGTGTGCCAAGCGTCGTATGGTGTTTTGTTGACGGCTTTGTTGGACACCTATTATTGAGGTATACGGCAGTGGAGACTGCTTCTGCCCAGTACATTTTTGCAAGCCTGCATCTTGTAGCAAGCACTTTGCAAGATAACAAGCTGCTGGAAGAAGTGACTGAACCAGGGGTGAGTAAAGGAGCACTCAACACAGTTCTTAATAGATATCCACAGCTTTTCACAGGTTTAGGAAAATTTCGTATGGAATATGAGATAGTTTTACAGGAAGGCCATAAGCCACGTGCAATTTCTGCTCCACGGAGAGTAGCCTTGCCACTAAAAACCGAAGTTAAACAAGAACTGGATAAAATGTTAGAAGATGGAGTAATTGCACCAATAGAAGCCGACCCATTGGTGTGCACCGATGGTTGTGGTACCTAA
The DNA here is from genome assembly GCA_003012365.1 of Medauroidea extradentata. Taxonomy (NCBI): domain Eukaryota; kingdom Metazoa; phylum Arthropoda; class Insecta; order Phasmatodea; family Phasmatidae; genus Medauroidea; species Medauroidea extradentata. The sequence goes on from PNEQ01131630.1 coordinate 3,861, forward strand.
AGCAGATGGTTCAGTACGAATTTGTGTAGATTACACTGAACTAAACAAGTTTCAAGCACAAGATGATTCCAGGTGACCCACCATTGGTGACGATCAACAAACACCCACCTCAACGGAGTGGAGAAATTGAAAACTTCACCATGGCTGATAATGAAGAGATGGAGAGCAACCTGATTCCTTTTGGAGTAGATGATAATGTTGAGAGAAACACTGGCACAGCTGGGGAAAGCAGAGATTTTTACAAAGTTGGATGCTTCTAGGGGATTTTGGCAAATACCTTTAACACCAAACAGTATGGTACTCACTACATTCCTAACTCCTTTCGGAAGATTTGTCTTCAACCACTTGCCATTTGGCATCAACTCAGGTCCAGAGCACTACCAACATAGGATGCAGGAAATGTTGGAGGGGATGGAGGGAGTTGTGAATCAGGCAGATGTTATTCTGATCCATGGGAAAATACCATAAAAGCATGACAAACGGGTAGAAGGGGTTCTCAGAAAACTGAAAGAAGAGGGAGTTACCCTGAATGCAGCAAAATGCCAGTTTAAGGTGCCATCAGTAAAATTTTTAAGTCATATGATTAGTAAAGGAATGATGAAGCCCAATCCTGATAAAACAAAGGTTATCAGAGAGATTCCAGACCCCACCAATATAACTGAGTTACGACGTTTTCTGGGACTGACAAATTACTTAAGGAAATTCATTTCTCAGTTGTCTGAAACAATCCAACCATTACGGGAGATGCTGCAAAAAGGAAAGGACTGGACTTGGGATAAGGCACAAAAAGAAGCCATGTTGACTATAAAGCAAGAACTGACGCAGCAGCCAACCCTAGCTCTGTACAGACGGGAAGCACCAATCCGAATTTCTGCAGATGCCTCATCATATGGCCTTGGAGCAGTGCTAGAACAGCAGCAAGATAAACATTGGAAACCTATAATGTATGCTTCAAGAAGTTTGAGTGAAACGGAAACTAGATACGCACAAATTGAGAAAGAAGCATTGGTTTTAACTTGGGCTTGTGAAAAGTTCAGAGACTATATTAGGTACGACAGTTCAGATCCTCACAGACCATAAACCTCTGGTCACATTGCTAGTATCCAAACCTCTTGCTGACCTAATAGCATGGCTTCAGAGATTACACATGCGTCTGATGTGCTTCTCATATACAATTCATCATGTGCCAGGTAGAGAATTCTATGTACCAGATGCACTCTCTCAAGCCCCAGTGGAGAAGGCCAGTGAAGAAGGCATGGAAATCGAAATTCGAAACTTTGCTAGGAAATATGGATTCCGTCACATAACATCGAGCCCAGGTTACCCACAGTCAAACAGTGCAGCTCAGAAGGCAGTAGATATTGCCAAACGTATTTTGTCTAAATCAGATGATCCCAACCTAGGTCTCCTCACTTACAGGTGCACACCACTGGAATCAGGCCTGTCTCCAGCCGAGTTACTGCATGCAAGAAACTATGGAATACGTTACCTATGACACAGTCACAACTCGTGCCTATGTGGAATGATGAGGAGGCCATAACACATTTTAGGCAGAAAGCTACTGCCCTTAAACATAGGAACAAAATAGGGCATAATACAAAGAAGAGAGTGAAAGATCTTCCAAAACTACAGGCACAAGATAAGGTTTGGATCACCAATATGCAATGCTATGGGCAGGTACAAGACACAGCTGAGACACCAACGTCATATATAGTAGCAACGGATAAAGGCATATTACGTAGGAACAGGAGACAGCTGATTAAAATAAATGACAGAACAAGTGATATGCCAACTGCACAACACAGGCAAACATCCAATGTATTAAGTACTGGACCAAGTTGGGAACAACATGAGAGAGAAGAGGAGAGTGAGGAGCCAAATGAAGATGCTAGCACTAGAGGAGAAAGACTGGGAACTATTCTCACAGATGAAACAGACAGCTTAATAGAAGAAGAACCATTTCCAGGATTCCCAGGGGAAGAGAGAGTAGAAGACAGGGTGAGACTTCAAGCATCCAAAAGGGCAAGCAGCACTACGGAGCAAGTCATGAGAACTAGAACTGGGAGAGAAGTGAAGAAAGTTGTAAGAACCAACTTATAACACGGACCAATTAGCAGAGACTTGTGTTATAAGACCGATTAGTGTTACCCACACCAGTGTACATAAACTATATAAGACTACGACAGAGTAAAAGTTCATGTTTGTAAAAAGTGAGTGAAAGAGGGATGTAGAGTAGAGATATTGTAGGTGGGGAGGTTGGCGGTCATGAGAAGGACAGTGTGTGCGCGCGATGCATGGACGGGAGTACAAGATAACTAACACGAGACGTGTAAATAACATTACAGTCCACATAGGTCTGTATGGATTAGTTTGAGTGGTGCTTCTGCCCTGAATTTGCTGCATTTGAAAGGTGCACGAGTGTGTTCCCCTGTGACACACATCTCACACGGCTTCTCACTAATCATCAATGAATCTATACCTGTGGCCATGTCCTTTAACAGGAGCATGTTCCTCCTACTCAGATGGCCTAGCCTTCTATGCCAGACATTGGCATCTTCCTTCGCAGCACACACCCAGTGCACTTTATTTAGCAGTGGTCACATTCAGTTGGTATAGGCCATAACTTAAGTTACAGTTGCAATAATTTCTCCGTCAGCATTGAGAATTTTCCGACTGTCTCTGTTGAATATCACTGTATTGCCTTGGCTGGTAATTTTACTCACCAATAACAGGTTTACGGCTGCCTCAGGTGCATAGTAGACTTCATGTGCAGTCACAGTGCTGGTAGTATTTCCTACTGAAAGCTTGATGTCTACATTGCCCACAGCTTCCGTTTTCAGCCATTGGTTGTTGGCAGTGTAAACTTTGAGCGTTGAGTTACTACTTTCAATCAGATTCGACTCATCCTCTGTTAAATGAATTGATGCACACAAGTCTAATAACCACACTGTATCAACTTCTTTTTCGTTTGAAACTATGCCTGCTAAAAATGCATTTGCCTGTTTCTTCTCCCACCTTTTATTGCTGGCTTCCTCAAAATTTCCCTCATTGTAGTTCGCCTTCCAACGACAATTAGCTGCAATATGTCCTGGCTTATGACAATTAAAACACTTGAAAATCTTGTTTCTTTTGGTGGGTGGTTGACTTTTGTGACTGTAGAGGGCGGCCTCCCTGTTAGACGAACTGGATCTCGGACTGTTTAAAGTTCTTTCATCTTTTAGCAGTTTAACCTTGATAGAGTCTGCAGTAATCACAATTCCCGATGATTCTAGTTCCACTATCATTGGTTTGTATTCATCAGGGAGTTCTACTAAAAGTAATGTCCCTACCCTCTCGTCACATATGTCGAAATTGACATCTCGTAAGCGTTGTGATGTTGATATTATTTTGTTTACATACTCTTCGACGGAACTGCAATTGTTGAGTTGCGTTAGGATCAACTGGCAAAGTAGTCCAATTCTTCTTGTCAGTCCTGAGTCCTCAAATAGTCGTATCGTGTCCCAGGCTGCCTTTGCGGTTTCACAGGCTTCTGTATGGTGAATCAGGTCAGTTTCTGCGAGCGAAATTTCGGACAGTGCCTTTCTGTCTTTATCTCTGGCTTCTTCAGGTTTTACAGTACCCTGTACTACACCACACTGGTCGTCCAGCTTCAGTAGGGCCTTTATGTGAAATTTTCACGACACATAGTTCTTGCGGCCTTTCAATTTTTCTACAAATGCAAGTGCTGACGCCATGCTGCTGCACTACCTACCACGTGTAGAGATGACGAAATGTTTTTAATATTCACGTTCACGAACACGGCGCGATTTTATCATACACATACAGATTGCAAAACTCAGAACACCGCCCTTACATCGCGTCCTGGGCCCATAACCTCTGTTGGGTCATACAATATCTCTTTATTAGCCAAATGTAGCGTCGATACATACAAACATACTACCTACATGTTTCGCAAAAAAAAGACAATTACAACTAAGTACATCCGGTCACAGTTTGTATATCATGACCAGCCTTTCCACTCTTTTCTTCAATGAGTTCCACACCAGTTCCTTAAACATCACTGATGGCCAAAGTTCCCTTCATCCTCACCAGTCTGTGCTCGACTTCTCAATTCATCCTTCACCCACCTTGCTGCTTGACTTTGTATTTTCTCCAGCTCCTCCACTTCCACATACAGGTCCCACTCTGCTGCTGCGTACTCTTAACATTGGCTGTAACATAGTATTACACACTTTTTCTTTCACTGCACCACTAACTCACATCAGTATTGTTCTCCTTTTAGATCGTAATATCTCTTGCTGTCTCCATTCAAGTAATTCTGCAACATAATAACAAAAATAGGTACTTGTGTTCTTAAAGCTTCCTCTATCTCACCCCATTACCTACTGTATACATCCAAACTCCCTAACTTTCTTTCTTGTATATCAAACAATCATTATTTTTCTCACGCTTATTTTAATTTTATTTTCTTCAGTCTAATATTATGTCTTATCAATGTCATCCTGTAACATGTTATCTCCACCGAAGTCTGCATATAAAACAGTCACTGCAAACAACCTTATTTTGCTATTCAAGTCCAAACCTATGTTGTTTTTGCCATTACTATAAATAACAAAAGGCCCAGCATGCTTAATTGTGGCACCATGGACGTAACCTTTCCCTCCTGCGATAAGGAATCTTCCATGTTTGCCTTCTGTCACCATCCCCTGAGAAAGTCATCAATCCATCTCATTACAGCTTTGTTTACCAGCAATTCATCAACTTTACTAGCTAACATCCTGTCCCTAACAGCACAGGTGGTGCCAGAAACATTGCTACGTTACAATGTGCCAAGTTGGTTACACAGTCCATAGACATGTTGCCTACACGTGCCATAAATGTTACGTGGGCAACATTGCAGACGGGACCTCGCAGCACATTTCCTGCACATGCCGGAAATGCTACACGGGCAACGTTGTTGATGGGACCTCGCAGCAAATTGCCTGCACGTGCCAGAAACGTTACACTGGCAACGTTGCAGATGGGACCTCGCAGCATGTTTCCTGCACGTGCCAGAAATTTTACAGTTGTGACTTTCCCCACTATCACAGTTAGTTTCATTTATGACCAACAGGTGCTATACATGAATAATTGTAATTGTTTTATATTCACATGTACAAATAATTTTAAAATGCTGTTTTTTGTATGAGCTAATATGCTATCCCATATACTCTATTGCAAAAATCTTAAAAATTGGGAAAAAACATTTAACATTATAAAATTATTTACTATTCTCTTAATTATTACACCAGAAATAGTGTATTTCATATCACTCCGTCATCATTTCAATATCAAGTGATGATGATGTAAATATTTGCACTTTGCGCAAAAGTGTTTGGAAGATAATAAAATGGACCTAAATGTATTGAAAGAAGGCTGTTCATGTTATAACAATGTGCTAGTCATGTGCTTTCGATGTACTGGCAATGTGCAGGCAACATACTGGTGACATACAGGCAATGTTACATTGTAACATTGCCTGCCTGAAACGTTGACACATTTCCTGCACCTATTCTGCACATGCGTGTGACATTCTGGCACGTTGTGGCAACGTTACAATGTGACATGCAGGCTACATTGATGTACTGTTAGGGATATGGTACCTTATAAAATTCTTTTTTGAAATCACTGAAGCAGGCGTCCACCTATTTCCCCTCATCAACTGCTGGTACCAAGTCCTCTGTAAGCCAAGCCAGCTGCATCTAGCATGAAATACTCTTACTAAATTCATGTTGATAATCCTGTAACTAGTTGCTCTGGCTCATAACCTGCACCATATACTGGATCATCAGTCTATAGGTCTTCTCCTATCTTTCCCCCCTTCTTGAAAATTAGGCAACCACTGCTTCCTTCCATTACTGTGGTAACTTCCCCTCATCCAGTGATACGTAAAGTGTTACAGATATCTGACCAAATCCCCCCCCCCCCATGAACAAACTTAAAAGAGTGCTATTTTGTATACCATCTGTACCCATTGCCTTATTACACTTTAACCCTTGTATTACTTATTCTACATCCCCACCTTCTAATTGTTATCTTCCTAAGAATTTCCTGGTCTCTCCAACCCTTCATAACTCCAATTATCCTGCTCCTCAAACAATGACAAGTACTGGGCCTGCAGCAGTTCTGTCTTTTCCTTATCAGTTGTTGCAACTTGTCCATCTGCATCTTTCAACACTGGCATTCCTCTGTCCCTCCCTTTACCATCTTAAGTTAATTTACGAACTACCCCGGTTATTCCCTCGACCTTACTCCATCATATTTCCTAGGTGATCATTACTTCCCCTTCCTTTCTAATGCTCTACCCATCTACCCCATCCTGTCGTTCCTCCATTTCCATGCATACGCCTGCACTTCCTTTTTAATCTCTTCATCTCTCATCCATAATACTCTTCCATGGCAGTCATATATCCAGAGCCATGGCCCCTCACGAAATTGCTTCAAAACATAACACCAAACAAGAGGCCATCAAAGTATTGAAAAGAAAACCTCATAACACATAGATCTTCATAAAAGACAACACAACATAAACAACACTATCGTTTGTTGCAACAATATGGAAGCGGAAAATTTACATGTCCCTTACTTATTTTATATCAACAAAAAGGTTTTCACTTTTAAGGTATAATTATTTTATCCTTTAAAAATGTACATTTTCTTATAATGTAGCCTACTTTTGTTTTCTAGTTCGGAAACTCCTTTAATAGCACAATTTTTGCACGTAAAATCCAAATTTTTCCGGAAGAGGATCCCCAGAAACCCCCCTCACCACAATGGTTTTTAGTTTGCTTGGGGTATGGATATAGCTGTGTTTTAAGGCATAGGCCCCTCCATAATCCAGAGCTGGATCTGTCCCTGTTCTGCGGCATAAATGTTACCATAATTTCATCAATTATTTTCCTAAATTTACTCGACAAAATCTCTACACTATCCTCTTTAGACCAGTTCTCAAACAAATCTTAGAAAAACTGATGCCCCCAGCTTATCTCCTCATCTGTACAGCCACACCACTCTCCTAGCCTTAGGCCCGCACCACACGAGCGGATTTTTTGCAGCGCGGCATGAAGATGCATTGTGGTATATGGCAGCATTCACGTCACACTGCGGGTTGAGATTCGCCGCCTGCACATCGACCTGCTACGCGGCGTGAACGCCACCCAACGCCACTGAGGTACATTGAGGTAAATGCAGCATTCACATGGACGGCAAGAAACCGCCCAGCTCAGGCCAGTCCACTGTTATTTTTGACATCGAACACAGCAGAATGTCTGACGAGGCGTCAGTCGCATCACCCAACGACAATCGAGAAGAAATTGTGCCGACTGATGACGAAATATTGATTGCTGAAGTACATACTCGAGAAATATTGTGGGATGTGACAAGTGAGGTATACAAAGACCAAAACAAAAAAAATGTAGCGTGGGATGAATGTGGCGTTTTATATAATGATTATTAATCTTGCCGCCTAGTATACGAAGGCTTATTAGTAACTAATTAACCTTTATTTATTATGGTTTTGAGTGGGTGTACCTGTATTTCTATTTACAAATGTAATTTTAGAGATGTTTGTTTACTTTCACATTCTCAAGGCATTATTTATACCATACTGTTGGTTTCAAATGCATATTGTTGGTTTGAAATACATATAATTGCAAAAACAATTGAAACATTGTTCAACAAACATAAATAACTTCAGCAAGAATTTCAAAATATTATATTGTGTATTTTGACTGTTTATGTTTCGAATAAGTTAATGTAGGTCTACATATAGCCATGCTAAAAAAAACCCATATCATTAATAAAAAAAACATTTCTGACAACAATGAAACAAGTTATTAGTTACTCAATTTGATCCTGTGTGACGAATATTTCTGGAAAAAAATATGAATTGCTGTAAAAAATAATGTCAGCTATTCAATCATGACAAATGATTTCTGAAAGTGATAAATCTACTACTACAGAACAGTGCAAGTATTTATTTACGCCATTCTATCTTGCCACACAACTGCTCCCGTAGTAACGAAGTAGTCAGCCAACAGTCTCGTACAGAATGTATGTTTATTCTTACGCGAACATTAACGTCAACCGTTGGTGGCACGTCTTCAAAACCTGTTATAGTCAGGGTGTCTTCAAACCTGTATCCTTCCTTTTGCGGACAAAATGGTACACCACAGTGCACGCTTAGGCGATGTCAATTACAAAATTATTAGACACGTTCAGAGGTCCGTGAAGTATTTCGTAAGTTCGTAGGCCTATTCATCCATGTTGCACTTACGGGATACATTCGACAAATGATCAGAATCTGGCGGCGCGGTGAGTATGACCGCCGCCCATGTGAAGGGACTCGGCGGCAGTCAGTAAGCGGCACGGCGGAAAACCGCTTGTGTGGTGCGGGCCTTATGCTCACCAATCTCCAACTCCAGTACTGGAATGTTGTGGTTACGGATCCCTTCAAGTAATACAGCACCAACAACAGCTTTCCAGGCCTGACTAACACTATATCTAGTACAGACTCCTCCCCCTCTTCATTACATCTACTAGGTTGCTCTACCGCCTGCACCAAGCCGTAGATCACTAAATCCCTTCTACTCCTTCAATCCATTGTACACCTGCACATTCAGGTGTCCTGCCACAACCCACTGCCTATACCTGAGTATGTCGGTCCTGTCCTTTATCACCTCAATTGAGGAGAGGGGGGAGAAGGAAAGAATTGAAAAAGGTATCTTATTACTGATATATCGTATTTGCCGGCATAAAGGATGACCCAGTACAAAATATTGAAAAAAAAGTAAATTATAACTTTCAAAATTCCTGGCCTAAAGAAATTATTTTTGCCTTTACCAGAAACATAAATACTTAGTCGAAATATTTTTAATATATTTATTACCGGTATACAAACATCATTGGGGACACACAAACAAATAACATTGGCTACTACTGCCTTCTGGGCGCCCAACAACCAAGGAAATGCATGGTGATCGTAACACGTGGCTGGCAACTTCATCAGTTGCCGGCAGCTGTGGGCCAATTGGCAACACCGGACTGAGGCCTGCTGTGTACTACATAGCAACGCCGGGCTGCACCAGCTTCTTGCAAGGTAATCACATTCCTGTGTGCTGTTGTCGTCTGCCAGCCAAGCAAGCAAGTACTAGACACAATGAACGTGTGGTATGATACCTAGATCCTCGTTTTCTTCACTTGAGAGTAATGTGCTGGCGACACAAAGGATCTAAGCATGAAGTACCTAGATCCTCGTTTTCTCCACCCGAGAGATGCGTGCTGGTGAGACAAAGGATCTAGTCATACGATCCACTTATATTGATAGCCAAGCAAGCAATGCATGCTTCGGTGCAAGGCAAAAGTATAATGCTCATCAAAATTATTGTACAGTAAATTTTACAAAAAAAAAAAAAACAGGGCACTTGTTTCGATTTGTGATTGAAAATGCAATCCCTGTAACACCATACAACTCCACAGCTTACAGCTTAACTTTCAAATAATTTTTAGGTTACCAAAAATTTTCACAACTTCATATAAGATGAGCAGCAATTTTTGAAGGCAAAAAATATACATAAATCGTCTTATACGCCGGCAAATACGGTACTTAAAAATTATGATATTATCAATATCATTGATACACCGAAAACTGATGTTATCAATGTACCAAGTATGCAGTTGAATTTAATATCAATATCATAATTTGTGATATTGAACAGCCCTAATGCATATATGCAGGGCCAGATATAGAGAGAGCAAAGTGGCACATGCCCCAGGCAGCAGTCTGAAGGTGCGACAAACCCTGCAGGTTCGAATTACTACTGCTCTTAAAAATTGTGAACAAAAGGGAGGGGGGAGGGGTAAGAAGCATTTGCTCCCCCATAGTAAAAATCTGTAGATCTGGCCCTGCACACACAACAAGGGTGTGTAGGCCTGTATGTACAACTGAATGCATACAGTACATCAACATCATAAAAATGTCTTTTACAGATAACTATCTTTAAACTAATAGTAACTATCAAACGATTTATTCTCGCAAACACATTTACAGCTTTAGTTATCCAATAGTAAACACATTATATAGATCATCTTGTAGTACTACCAATGCATATCTAGGAATCAAAATCCAACATCCAGTTAAAGATTCACCTTTGTCTACACTCTACAGTTTAGACGTTCCTTTTATTTTCCCATATTCTTCCAAATTAATTGATGTTGCCAATTCTTTTCCAACATTTTAAAAACAAATTCTGTCATAACTAGGTTAACAAAACGCTTCAGAAATGATGCCCAAAAATTTGGGCACTTGCCAATATTTATATGAAATTATTAATATTAAAAAAGTTACAGCACACACAGTGTAGGCCTACGTGGTAACTATAACTAAACTATGACATAAATGCATGTGCATATATTACAAAAAAATTTGAGTTTTCAATGCAGCTCAAAAAAAAAAAAAAAAAAAAAACAAGTACAGTAGGATGTTCATAAATTCAGGCAAATGCACAGGTAAGCTAACAAGGTTTCATTTTCTGCCAGTACACTCCCAACTCTTTTAAGACTATGAGAGCGCCATTAACTACAAAAAGGATAATTTGTAACAAGTTTGTTAATCTGTGAGAAAACCCAGTGAATGTGGTCACATATCTTCACACAATCTAAACTTTAACACAAATGTAAGGGTATAAGTTAGACTTCATTAACAGAAAGGAACCAATCCACAAAATTACATTAAAAATACAATTTTAATTAAGCTGAACTAAACTGATCTGCCAAGACAGAATTCTGTGCCTGTGTATGAATGGAGTACATAACCAGTACTAACCATTTAAGTAGCAGTAACGTACTGACTATGTACGTATGTATGTACTGTAGTTTTCTTTAAAAACTACAGTAAAACGCATCAAATTCAAAGCCTGGAAATACGAAATCCCAGGAAGTCCAAACGAGTCCTTTTTTTAACAAACACACACGAATAGTCATAAAACAGTTATGCATATATTCTAAATTGTAACCTTATTTTAAATAGTTAGTTGAAAATTAACAAAGAAGTATAGTTAGCATACATAATGTGTAAATGTGTCAGCATACATACTTGTCCTCCAGGATTGAAAAATGGCCTGCCTTCCCACCAACTGCTCACCAGTCAAGGTCACTTATCTCGCTCGTTGCACGCCAAAATCAGCCTGTCATACTCAGTGTTCAGTCCTATACCATAACGAGAGCTCGTTATGCTATAAATAGTTTTCTGCTAATCCGAACAGGCTACAGCCCCAATTACTTCGGATTTGAGGGGTTTCACTGTAATTGACAAGTGTTTTATTAATGTAAACTATTTTTTATATGCAAAGATAAATATATAATAGAGCCAATATTCAGGCAGACACTGAATATTTAATCAATGTTTTGTAAGTAAAGGTGTGATGTTACTTCAATATTTTATTGTTTTGTATGCTTTTTGTAATGAACATACTGAAATATAGTTTATTTTGACCATATCCCATACTACCAGTACCAATTGTACTATATAGGTAAGTAGACCAGTGGATAAAGGAAATAAATAAAAATGAAAATGAAACGAAACTGAAAAATTTGTTTTTAAAATGACTTTTATGAGTTCAGACTTGGCTATGCAGTATATATTTCTTTTACAAAAATGCAAAATGCATTCCCTACTTCCTTGTTCAGTACTACCTACTTCCAAGTACACGTGAAAAATATTATAATGCAAAGTAAAGCAATTACAGCTCATATTCTTAAATAACAATGTATTAAGAGCTATTTAATTTTGATTTCTAAGAATTATTGGTAAATATTTTTGCGGACATTTGCAACAATTATTTCCTTTTATTCATGAATTTATATCCGTCTATTATAAACAGTATGAACATTGAGAATGATCACAAATACCTATATTAGTTCTTTCTTAATACAAGGTATGGAACATTCTGGAAGATCCGGGTTCAATTTCTGGCTCCAGGCATTCTGTTTTTGGTTTTCCATGGTTTCCTGAAATCTCTCCAGGCGAATGCTGGGATGGTTTCAAAACAAAGGCCATGGCAGACTCCTCTCTCAACTCCTGTTATTGTACCAAGTTGTTTCACCGTCTAATGACCTTGCTGCCAACGAGATGTAAAGCCCACCACTTACCTTACCTTAATAACACAAGATATTCAATTAGAAAACTCCAAGGCAAATAAAACGTACATTTCAGTAAGTCTCTGCTTGTTTTTGTCCATGTTTGGAATCTCCAATTAACCACTGCATCAATTTAAAAACAAATACGTAAAGCTCTTGTTACTGTCAACTGTGATTCAATATATAAATGCATGGCTGCAACATTTACCTGAGCCACTATTCAGCAAAATATGCTAGTATGACATATTAAGAAACAATTTGAAAATCATTGTGTAACTAACCCTACACATTTTTGTTTCGGTAACTCAATTTAGTATTATTTTATGTACTGTTAATGTACACATTTGCTGTGGCACAGATGATTAACATGCACAAGTTGTGTTCCTTCATTTTTGCTAAGATACTGCTATCACAATTTCCATACTGTCTGAAGCACAGATTCTATGTACTAAAATAATAGTTGTACCTCAAAATAATCCACATAACTTGTAATGTTGAATAAATAAAATTTTAATAAACAGAGTACACTTACAAACATGATTCACTTTCTTGACCAACTATTATATATTTACTTTAGGTAGAGAACATGTGTTTACATTTTAATTAATTAAATTAATTTTTTCGAAAGACATACAGTTTCACTCTTATCTACCTTCATGCTATCACTCTGTACACACCTGGTAAAAGTATATTACAAAAAGTTTGTTCTTCCTTCATCTAAACATTGCTACTTCAAGTTCACTAAGCTGACTGTTCACTGGAGTCATCGTTAACCACTTCCCCATCCTTGATTTCAGTCTGGCCTTTTCTCCTGAATCCAGACATCCTCACAACTGTAGCATTCTGTATGTTAAGGTTCTTGGCCCACAGCTGGCCTACAACATAAAAAAAAAAAAGAAGAGAGAACTGTATAGTGTGTTCAGGATAAACTGAGCATTGTTTATGATTTTCTGTAGGTCATCGTGCTTCCATCTTTACCATTTTAAATATGAAAACTACCATGTAATTATAAACTAGTGTGAACATTTCACAATTCTCTAAACTTCATTTCAATAGCTCCAATAAATATGTTTTTTTTTATTACTATAAGTGTTGGGAAGTCCTTACTTTAAAGTGAACCACCTATATACAATGTTTTTCATTACAGTGTTCACTGTTATCCAGACATCACGAGAGTGTGTATTTTAGCTGCAGCTCCTTTCAATGTTGTCTTGTTTGTACGCACATATCTCCAGAATGACTCAACCAATATCCACCTTCTATACTTTTAACACGCGGAGAGGTGAACAAAATATATATATTAATGTTTCATAACTGTGATCATGTGCACTATATGCCAAAAAAAAATTGATAGCGAATGGCTGGGTGGAGGAGGTGGGTGGGGGGTCATACAAAACTAATGGGATACGCAGGTTACAACGTTCTTCCAAACTCAACAGTTGTAAGATGGTAATGAGTGATGCCGGAATTACAATGGCGTGACTGGCTCACCACGACACGAAAAACAAAAGTTGTGTGCCAATCAGTACCGTGGTATCTGTGATGTCAGGGTGACAAAAATTGTTGATATGACACAAATTCCGAATAGAAATCACATAGATTTCATTCATGTCTGAATTCTAATTTTGCACCCGCATTTATTTATTTTAAGACAGATTTTTTTTGGTAATTGTAAGCAAATCATGATCTTTTTAAGCAAACATGTAATTGTGTCTTTATTTCCACATTTCAGAATACCATGGGTACATTTAAAAAAAACTGTAATGCTGAAAACATCTGAGGCTGTCATATTAGAGGTTAGTATGTAGTGGCAATTATTTACTTACATGTAATATTATTTTAGTGTTTGTAGTGCGACAGCCAAACTAGCGTTCGCAGTAACGAGAATTTTTTAGTGTTTCTTTTGTCACAACATTGTGATTACGGCACAAAAGCACAAACAAACTAAAAGTAAACACTGAGGAGCAACAAGCAGAACATGGCATAATTAAGAAACTCATGAAAACTGAGGGAAGGCTGGCAATGTTGAAGTTACGTGAGAAATTTAGCCATTCATAGAGGTTTTATAATTTTTTCCACATTTCTGCACTGTCTATACATTTCTTAAATTTTCAAATTGAGCGCTGCAAATACTGGACTCTACTGGGAGGACCCAGATCGAATTCCCGGCTAAGCCATCATGACTTTGGTTTACCTGAATAAAATCGCTCCCGACAAATGATAGTATGTTTCCTTACTTCAGGCAGGGTTTTTTTTTTTAGACATAATGCCCAACTATTTGCATACCTACGTGCCTTACCATTTTCAACGGTATAAATAAATATCTGTTAGCATGATTTGTTGGAAAAATTTTGATTTGTACGGTCATTAAAAAAATGCACTAACCTATTCCACCAATTCTTGAACAAAAAGGGGTAACACAGATAAATAACATTTTCGTTAATGGTTGCTTTATGCAAAGTCCTATTGAGAAAATAAATTTATTTTTCATTAATGCCAACCAAAAACAAATGAACAATTATTACTTTAGTTTAGAACTAACTTCAACAAGTGTTGTAACCACTGCTGTAGAAGAACAGGTCTGGACACTCGCCTAGAAACTTGACCCCCTTGTTGTTTGGCAGCAGTTCACCAAGTTACCGATAATGCTATACATTTTTGGCACTGTAATCCGGGCGGTCCAGGTCAAACTCCGCCCACCTCCCTCCCACTAAGATAAACAATTTATCAAAACGTATTTTTTATCAATTTATGAAATACTTCTTTTGCTCACAATTTTAAATCATGGCTCCAGATATCATTATTTACTTTATAATGTTAACACCGCCCGCCCGGATTACAGCGCCAAAAATACATTCTCGGTAAATTGACTAACTACATTCAAACAACAAGGGGGTCAAGAGAATACATTGGTAGACAGGCGAGTGTCCAGACCTGTTTTGCTACGACAGTGGTTGTAACTAGACAAAACAATGTGTCTGTTTTAAGATGGCACCCTAGATAAGATGTTTTTCTCTGCGATGCATAAAATCGATGAAATGCTAAGAGTGTTGCTGACTGGTTTAACTGGTGTGCAGTACTATACTATTATTCATTTTCCTAAGAGACTTTCTTTAAGCAGTGTCCACATCAATATATTTGTGGCAAATATGTTTTAAAGACCAACATATGTCTCTACCTGTGTCTTTCAATTTCGGCTGGTAATTTTATTCTATACAGCAGTCTGGACAAGTAGCTTGTAGCTACTTTGAGGAGCTCAAAAACCAAGATTCTACTAATAAGCATGCTGAATTTTTAAAACTCTTAGCGATTTTTCAAAACTTTTTTTTTTCATAGCTATGCCAAACGTCCTAATATGTTAAGTACAGTAGTTTAGTCAAGGAATTATCACAATTTGCTGCAAAAAATTTCAAGCACAATTACAAAAGCCTCTTAAAGAGTACTCACATGGCAAGTTCAATTGGAATGTTAATATAATAAATGTCAAGCCAACATTGGACTCTTAACTCATTCGCTTCATTACATTCATAGACAATTTACCATACCAAATTTAAAAAAAAAAGTCATAATGGATATTTATTTCTGCTAAAGAAATACTAAAGTGCACACATTATACATTTATTAAATAAGGATATGGTGTTATGCACAGGTATGCACCAGTTTTTAGTTATATGTAAAACATGCTACAAGTTTTACAGATTTCAAACTATTCTACGAAAAGTATTTTAGTCTTATAACTAAAGGCTATAGGATTAAAATAGTTTTTGTAAAACTGTTTCAATGCTAAAAATCATTTTATAAATATTTTGTAGGCCTACATAACTAACATTGATGCATAGTCTTGTTACCGGAATGCATAACACCATCCAACTATGAGCAAAAAAACCTAAGTTACACATATTTTTTTTTTTTGCCTTTTTCTCATTTTACATTTTTTTTTGTGTTAGAGGGGAGGGGGGGACCATAGTGTCCACATGATTAGACCATTCGCCTCCCACCAAGGCAATCGGTGTTCGATTCTCAGCAGGGTCTGAACTAACCAGGTTTTTTGCATGTGGGAATCATGCGGGTCAATGCCGTTGGCCGGTGTTTTCTCGGGGATCTCCCGCTTCCCCCCCTGCTTCATTCTGGCACTGCTCCTTATTCACCCCATGTCACCCTCACTGGCGCTAAAGAACTCAATGTTAAGTGCTGACCATAATCTCTCACATCAGGGTGTCTACCAGATTGTAAAAGTAAAATTTAGTGACTTTTTAGTGACTTTTTCTTGAAAAACTGTTCAAACAGAATTATTTAATAATTTCTGTAACAAGTGCAACACGGCCAACAATTATCATTATGTTTCCTCCAATTGCTGATAGCGCGAAGCATGTCCAGTTTTAAAATGTGTAATCAATATATACCTAAATTTAAGTTGTCTTTATGAAGATGACTATGAAAACTAATATACAAACTAATTATTTATTTTACTTTCAAAGTGCACAAGAAATACTAGTAGTGTAAACATGCACGTTTGACAAATGATTCGACAAAAATCAAACAACCGAAAATAATTTTCGTGACTTATACCAAAATATACTTCAAATTAGTGACTATTGTGGGACTTTCGTGACCTTTTTCACAATTCGTGACTTTTTCGGGACTTTCGGGACCTAGTAGATACCCTGCACATACATTTTTCCATCATTTACTACTGCAAACAGAGGAGTGTAAATAATAATCACAGTGTACAAATTTTACCATATCCAAAAGTTAACATCTCAATTTTTTAAAATTATTCTTGATAAAATTGTCTTCGAAAGTACAGTAAATAATCACTACCCAGGCTGGCATGAAAACTCACTATAAAAGTCTTCTCTGTTGTTGTAAGTATCAGTTACCTGGCGTGAGCTTCATCTCATCTTCACCCTTCAGTCCTTGGTACTCGGCCAGGTCCCTGCGTCCAGTACCAATCATGTACAGAACTATGCCAAAAGCATTGAAGGAAACAAAGACATATATCAAAGACAGCCTCTGCTTCCAGTTGACAGCTTTCTGTTCAGGAACTGGCCTCAAGTAACGACGTAAAATTCTATTCCACCATCTTAAATTCCACATACTCTGAAGGAGAAAAAAAGCATATTACAATGTAAAGCTGGTTTATGACTGAATTCACACTTTTGGAAAATTGGAGGAGGGGGGGAGGAGATGACTTTCCACCCAACTAGTAAATAACTAGACTCCTTTAAACATTTCTGATGATATTGTTGTATGTTTTTTTCTAACCTACCTTAATCTACTGTGTTATGGTGGAGGTACGAAGGAGGAACGGGATCTAAGTGCATATCAGAGCTGACCCCATACGCCTACAAGGGAGGGATTTCATGCAAGGAGGCATGCATCGCGGCAGAGAGGGATTGGGCAGTTATTGCCGCAATTGAGGCCATGACTACCTCCCTGAGTGTATCTATAGCTAAGCCATAATATAAGAAGAGTGTGGGAAAAACCGGCATAGACACCGTAAAAACCCTCTCGACAGAATAGGAGTGTAACCACTCAGCAGTTACTGGCATTAAAATGAGATGGCACTGGAAAAAGAAGGAAAGTCCAGGTTATTAGTAGAGTTGTGAAGTAAGAGTGGGGCAGGGGGGGGGGGTATTGTTGTATGTAAAGGGCATTGGAGAGATAGAAGTTTTCCTCCCTACAATGCAGTGTGAAGCACCACCATGTTGTGGAATAATTTTCATAAACATGTTCTGTAGGCTACTTTAATTGCGTGCATTTTACTGGAAATATTAACAGTACGTAAGCCAAACCATTAAATGTTATTACGAGGCAAAACAATATTGCAGGCTCATTTAAAAAACCCTCACTGACTCCCGTGCTACCTTGTTAGGTGCCTGCTTTATAGACGCTGAAAAGGCCTTCGCGCAGGTGCCCCATGGCTATGGTATTATGATGAGAAAATTGGACGAATTACTGGAACACAAGTAGGTGGTGGAATGGACTGGGGACTTCCTCAGAGGATGTAGAAGGTGGAGGGTGAAAGTGGGGGAGTCATTATCATATATTTTATTTTAATCTGTCATTCGCACAGAAACATGCAACAGACATTGTCAACAGATGATACACATTAAACACAACAATGTTATAAGAGTACAATAGCCTAAGTACAATTCAAACAGAGGATTCATTAAATAGATAAAAAAAAATTAAAAAGTAACTATTATCTTAGTTACTATTTAACACATCTAAAAATTATTTTAGAGTTACAGTCAAATATAAAAATTCATTCACATTTTATGGCTAGAAATAAACACATTCACAAGATATAATTAAAAATTGACAAACGTTTGAGCATAATGATTAGTGGCAAAAAAAAAACTGTTTGCAGAGGGCTGTAGTTATACACAATGATGAGCAGTGGGGTCAATTTGGAGACAGACATTGTGTTCAAGGACTGTTAGAATATGATGAAGATCAATGTTTATAAGTATTTTAGGTTTACAAGGAAAAGGGTGATGAGCAGAGACATTTACAGACGGGATGGGCAAAAGATAGAGAAAAACACAAAATAAAAGGGGAGAACAGTATTGAGTGTGCTGGGAAAGTTGCTGAAGGATAAAAAGTGAGCAGACACCACGGAAAAAGTACGTAGCTGAGGACAAAGCGTACACAGGGTTGTTAAATTCAACCTGCAGATCATTCAACTCACAAAGATTCTGGGTTTCTTACAACGGCATGTCTGAAAATACGAATGGTGTGATTATCTACCTACAGTACTTAGAATAAATTATCGTCCACAAAAAAGTTACGGCCTACGTAAATTTAATTGTTATCCGGAGATGTAATGAGCATTTCGAACTTGCTTGCCCCCAGGTGAGAGCCCAATCTCAAGCATCGCAAGCCTATTCCTATGTATTGTAACTATTGTTACGTACAAATGTGAATACAAAGTTCACTACAACTAGGCCTATAGTCATATTTGGCTTCTTTATTTAAATGTATGTTTAACAGAAGGGTCCTAGTAAGACGTAACTGATCTACATAAGCTATTTAGGTATGTAAGAAAGGTAAGAGGAAGTGAACGGAAAATACCAACACTAAGAAGGGAAGGGGGACCAGAATCCGTAACTGATGAGGAGAAAGCAGAGGTGTTGCAGGAGCAGTACCTAACTGTATTTGAGACAAGCAAAGAAAGTAGGTGGGAAAGTAGGGAAATTTGTTTTTATAATGATAGATGTAAAATAGAGCTGGGGGCACTAAGAAAGGTACTGGGGCGACTCAACGATAGAAAAGCAGAGGGACCAGATAGTATTGGAAATGTAATGTTAAAGATGGGGAAAGGAGAGATGTGCAGATACCTACAGGTACTTTTTAGCAAATCACTAGAACTTGGTAAGTTGCCAGCAGAATAGAAGACTGCAATAGTGGTTCCAATTTACAAGGCGGGAGGAAAGAAGATGAAACCAGCCAATTACAGACCAGTGAGCCTAACATCTAATGTTGGAAAAGTTATGGAGAGACTGGTGAGTGAATATATTGTAAGGGTAATGGAGGAGAACGGGAGTATGGACCATAGACAACATGGATTCAGAAAAGGGTTCTCATGTGAGACGCAGTTGGCAGGATTGATGGAAGATATAGGGGAGGCTATGGATGGCAGGAAACAGGTAGATGCGTGTTTTGTGGATTTTGAAATGGCGTTCGACAAGGTGCCACATGTAAAATTAATGATAAAACTGAATGAGTTGTTGGAGGATAAGATGGTGGTAAACTGGGTGGGTGAGTATCTGAGAGGAAGAACCCAGAGAGGAAGTGTAACATCCGGGGTTCCACAGGGTAGTGTTCTAGACCCCTTCTCTTTTTTAATTATGATTGGGGATTTGGGGATAAACATGAATTGTAGGGTTCATCTTTTTGTAGACGACTGTGTATTGTTCAAGGTGATTGGAGAGAGTGGGGGTCTGCAGGAGGACATAAACAAATTGGAACAGTGGACGAAGGAAAATGAGATGAAAATTAACATAAATAAAACTAAAATTTTGAGATTTACACAGAAAAGAGAGGTAGTCAGAGAGACATATAGATGGGGAGGACAGGAGATTGGCGAGGCGAACAAATATAAATATTTGGGAGTTATTCTTCACAACGACTTAAGATGGGGCGAGCAAGTGAAGTGTGTTACTAGTAAAGGGAGAAGAGCACTAGCCCTGCTGGGAAGGGTGTTAAGGGGTACAGACAAGAAAGTGAAAGAAAATGGATACAAAACAATGGTGAGGCCCATTTTGTAGTATGTGGCAGCAGTCTGGGACCCGTACGTGGGAAGGGAAGTGGTAAAGATGGAGAAGGTTCAGAGAAGGGCTGCTAGGTGGGTCACAAATAAGTGGAGGACACAGGGGGAGAGAGAGAAGGATTTTAGACCATCAGTAATGGTGAGAGGACTGGGGTGGGGCACACTGCAGGAGAGGATGAGAGTGGAGTGTCTGGTAAGAATGTTAAAGGCGTGAGGGGGGTAGGTGTGTGGGTGGGCACAACTGGGTGGCAAGATACAGAGATGTATATTCAGGGGAAGGGGGTGATCATGGGTGGAAGATACAGAGGGTGGGGAAGAGGACAGAGAGAGGAGAAAACACTATGATGGTGAGAACGGTAAATGATTGGAATGAGTTGGCGAGGAATGTGGTTAGGTTGACGGGAGCGAGGGAGTTTAGGAAAAGGTTGATGGGGTCGAAAAATTGAGAAGAGGTACGTTAAGCAAATCCTTGCCACAGGGTTGAGGCCCAATTGCAAGAAGAAAATAAAATTCTAAAAACTATTCACTCAAAGGACTTGAATGAATACACTACGAAACAAAACATATGTCTGTCTATGTTTTAGGAATAACAGTTACCGCTAACATATTATTTGACACGTGGATGTTAAATCAAATACCGTAGATTAAATAGAGTTTGCTTCACGAAGTTTCTTGGTATTCACCATCCAGAAAATATAGGTATTCATACCTACGTTAGGCCTACGTCGAGGTCGAAACAAAGATCAAGATGAGGTTATGTGATTACTTGTTTGTTTGCTACCTTTTTTCTTTTACTTGACGGCCTTGGCTAAGCACCATTCAACAAGAAATGATAGTAGTACGAAATCAAAACGCGCGGTAATTGTATTCTTCTTCTTTATTTTGGATATGCAGGGATATCGCCAACTACTCGGGTCTCGGGAGGTGCAGTAGTCTCTTTGGATTCTTCTCTAGGCCCCACTTGATATTTCCCTCGTCCTTGTTGTGAAAAGAGGGGTTGGACTCCATAAGGGTGTAAGTATATGGGGAAACTGGGGCCCAATTTTTGAAACTGTTGGAATGATTTCATTATTGGAATGTACGACTCGATAGCGAGAATCGGAATTTTGAAAAACCTATTTTTGAAATTACTTTAGTTGCTACCTAGTGAAGGGAATTCGATTCCGATTGTAAGATGTGGCATCATTGCATCTTGTGTGATGTCACTTGACGTGGGCCATTCCACGTCCCCTTCCTACAGTAGCCAGTCATGTACACTAAGCCAACTATTATGGAACGGGCTAGCGAAAAATCCAGTACATGGTCACTAAGTGCCCCGCCCACTAGAAATCAAGTAATTAACAACTTTGTAAACAGTGTTCATCCCCATGCTTAGAGGTGAATTACAGGGGAAGGGGTCACGCTGCCAAGGGACGGTATTAATTAAAGACAAGGGGTAACCTTGTTTCATGTTAGAGTCTTAAGTAGAAGGTTTCGTGTTTAACCTAAAGTGTCGTAAAAACATCCCTGTGCCAGGTGGTGGTAATGGGCTCACCCACACAACAAAATTTGCTGCGTATGTATGCTACATAATTATGTTAACTATTTCGTAATCTTTTGAAACCCGTTAGTGTTTGTTGTTAAGTATTATTCATTATTTATTTGCTCTGTAATTGTCATTCGTAACTGACTGGTAAACCATCAATGCCGCATAAAGCCTGGCGTGTGCCGCGAATGTCTGTTCTGCCGCCTCCAACGTCTAGGCTACTGTGGCAGGGTCCTAGGCACGTGACCACACTCTCCGGCCGCATATGCGGTACTACCGAGAGTAGAGTGAAAGTGACACTTGACTCGAGAGGGGGTTGCGGTGAGGAGATGAATGTTGCAGTATCTACGGAAAATTATGCGAGTCCTGTCATGCAGGACAGTGAGGTGCAGAGGGCAGGCTGCCCAGTAGTGTCAGCTCGTCAGGGAGGACGAGCATTCGGAGAGCACTGGTCGTGCGGCCCACGGCCACAGTGTTAGCTGATTTAATTCCCTCCCGCTCGGTGTCTTAGATATGGAGGGGACTTTAGGCATTCCCCACGCCACGGTGCACACACAAGACACTCGCCAGGGATATCGGGCACCTTGATGTCTACTCACACAATACGAAACACTAGGAGATTGGCAGTTTTTCAGGATTCCGTAACATTAAGGCTGTGAAGCGACTAGCCGAAAAATAACACATGTACTTACTGAAGTGGTTATTATTGAGGAATCAAAGTACATCCATACACATATCACTATGGTGGTTGCTGAAGTGGATCTGAACCTACGCCCGTCTGGTGGGCGAAACTACACAGCAAAAACATTCATGTGGGCTGGGTGAAAATTTAAATAAAGCTAAGCCCCTGGGCGTCACGAGTTGCAGGGGTTGGAGGAGGTAATTCTAGGCACGTAATAAAGTTAAAGTGAAAAGTTCCAGAAACGAAAGTTAACTATTGATGCACTATGATAGGTTGAGCAAAGGCTTGCTGGTGCCCGGAGCAGCACAGAGTTGATCTCCTTATGCTGCTAACCACCAACTGCTGAACCTGTGACTGTGTACCTGCCTTGTGCAGCAAGTTACCACCACATGCTCATCATTACACAAAAACCCTTCAACAATACAAAACAAAAAGAGGATAAGTTTCAAATGCAAATTCTTGACTATTAGAGTCCCAAATTGTATTAGGAAATGTTTCTATAATTATTTTCAGATATGCAGTTTTCGGGTATCAAGAGATTTATGTTACGTTATATTGTGGTAATGTGTAGGTTAGCTCTTGAATTTTTAGGAAAGAACGGAGAACACTTAAAAATACTTAACAAAATTCTTATATTTAAATTCACTTTAAAAATAACTCGCAGGATTTTACGTGGCATGGCTGGCTGCGTGGGCGAGTCCATGTTGCCGGCATGGCGCAGGGGTGTTTGTGCGATGTTTGAGGTTAAATCTTACAGAATATAATTAAAAACTTTTTAAGTGTAAACAAGGTTACCCCTGGCTTTTAAACTTCACTCAGCAAACGTGGTTGCGACCCACGTTTCTGCACTTGGCCCATAAGTGGCAGTATGACACACTCCACGTAAACAGTGGTTTATGAGTGTTAATACGTACAGGGCACTTTCCCTACATTTGCTGGGGGTCTCTTAGCACTGACACATATTTTGGCACCACCCGGCGTCACTGGGGCGGCGTCTGGGCGCCGCTACATCTTACCACCATCTTCCAGTCATGTTAATCCCATTGAACTTTTAGAAACAGCATTCCCAAATTTTAATAGAAGTTTAAGATTTAAAATTAATCTAACTACTCCCTACGAAATTTGCTCAACAGTGGCTAAATTTCCATCCAAAAAATCTTCGGGATATGACAATATAAACTGCACTGTGCTAAAAAACTGCATTGATCTTGTATGCACTC
>PNEQ01131631.1:0-27737 GCA_003012365.1 Medauroidea extradentata
TCCGATTTCGTAAAGCCTATACACGTCTGAAATAAGAATTCCATCAGTAAGTACGCTGGCAATGACTTCGTCCTTGGTTCGGAGCTCGAAAATTTGACAAATTTATTGCTTTTTATCGTTGATTATAGTCGCTGTTTTAAAAAATATGTATACTTATGACGGATATAAAATCAACTTTCACACTATAGATACTAGAAGGCAAAGTCTCATACGTACAGCTATGTAACAATTTTCAAAAGGTATTTTGCCTTCCTGGAGAAACATCATGTTGTACATCGCGACATATAAATCCCTTGTACTGAATATACATTGAATTATACTTTTGGTTCCTGGTATCTATCCTTCTACTGTAATAAAGTTTGTCAATCTCTACCATGTAAAGACATATTAGCATCTTGAAGTACCACACATATTACCACCCCTTTCTTTCTCTCGTCATTGAAACATAAACTTTGATGTTATAGTTCCCTGAAAATAAAATTCGCTATATGAATGTCTACAGTACACATTAAAATATGTCGAGTAATGCTGCTGTTTCAAAACTTTTCCTCTCGCGTTTGTATGTACCAGTATTCTAACTAGTACCTACTGTCTCGCAGTCTTACGAAAACTTATACCAGTTTGAATATTTCTATGTTATCACAGTCATACTATTATAGAAATCGCTATCGAATCAAGTCTTTATCTTTTGTTCAGTTGCTAAGAAATCAACTTTTATACTTGCATTATATGTTAGAAATACTTTACTTTAAATATATAATTAATCCGGACTACAATATATAAAGGGAACAAAATGTAATGCGATTTATTTAATTATTATACAAGTACTTAATAATTTTAACAAGATTAAATCTGGCATTAGGTACAGAACGCATCCAGTACATTAGCATAATGTTCATATTTTCTTCCACCTACAACACTTCGAAAGCAAAAAGCAGAAGCTACAAACAGTTAATACGTAATTCCTATACTTAACACAGTGTCCGTTGGTAATGTAACTTGGAAAGGTGAAGAAACGAAATAATATTACGAAATAGAAAAAAGGTAAATAAAAAATTTTTGCACAAATGTATTTGTATAACAGTAACCTATAAACAAGTATGCTCATGAAGGCTCGTCTGTATGTAAAATCACGGAATTTAACCGACAGTATTTATAAATCGGTAAGCGATGCGATTATGTAGTCAGCGAGTTTCATGTCACGATATCAAAATTCTATATCGCTTAGTATGTTGACAGTGGTAACTTGACGTCTGGAAATGCTAGCCGTCGTATGTTTATGTCTAAATTGTTTACATAACATTCAAGCGACTGTCCTAAATGAAAACATGACCTAACATGTGCACATATGTCCGATTGATGTAAATACGGCGTACGAAATAAGTTAAGAGGTGAGAGCGAGGGTATATAAACAGCCGCACGAAGTCCCAAGCTCATTCGCTGTTTGTCTGTAGTCCGAGTACTATCTATGTACGCGCAGCCTACTTCAAGTGATAATTAAGTGCGCTACATTGAGCTCATCGCGTTATTTAGCTAGTGAATAGTGAATTCAAGGCTAGGTATAAAACATCAAGAAATTTTAGGTAAGGTTTACCTGATTTGAAGAATAACTAATTAAAGTAATGGAAGGGCAGTATTCTTCGTCAATGGTGATTTACTGCAAGTTCTGTGGCAAAGTCTTTACTTTGCGAAATAATATGTTGAGACATGAGACGATCTGCGACTTCAATACGCACCGTGAAGAGCGACTGATCTGTGAGCGGTGTGGTGTATCAATCACTCGCAAAGACGACCTGATGAAGCACTTACGTATCTGTAATAACAACATCAAGAGAGAAGTAACAAACTGCTGTAAGTATTGCAGGAAGCAGTTCACCGAATTTCGAAATGCTCGTCGACATGAAGCATGTTGTGAGTGCAGCATGGTACGAAATCTGCTTAAGTGTAACTTCTGTAGTGTCTTTTTCGCTCGTCGTGACAATTTAGCCATGCACTTGAAGATATGCAAGAGTAAAGTAGCATGACCAATACAGAAAAATTTACATGTGCCACCAGCAGAATCTGCTAGGCAATCCTGCTCCAGGACGCCCTCAACCCGCCCTAAAATAGTAGTAGGGTCTGGTTTGGCAACAGAGTTCGGTTTCGTCGAAGCAGAAACTGCATTTCGTGGGAATGTAAAGACGTATATGGTGGAGAATGATGACACAGCAAGGATATATGTGAATACTTGAACGGCAAGTATGTAAATTTACGTAGTAGGTCAGTTGAAAAATGAAGTAGAAAACTACGGAGCCCTTAAATTTAACATCGTACTGGAAAGTGATTATGCGAAGCCAGCACCATTCGTCGAGGGAACAGATAAAAGAGTATTCAAGACAAATAATTTGCCAGTCTATAATGCTGACGGTATTGAAAATGCTGTGTTACAAAGTGTTTTGAAACTATGTACTGAAGAGCGTGAATATTCTGAGAAGGGGTCAGGATGGACGCTCGTCTCTGTCAACTGTCTTCAGCTACGAGTTAACAAACTCGACCCACTGAGAGCGTCGTCATGGATCGACTTGCCAGACTCCATATAGACGAAAAGAGCAGTCATCAATCCTAGAAATAACGACAATGAATGTTTTAAATGGGCCGTGTTAGCAAAGTTCATCGAAGGAAATAACCCTGAAAGAGTGAACGAGCGATATTATCATGCTATAGCTAGGTACGACTTTACAGGCATTACTTTCCCGACACCAGTAAGAGAAATCAGCACTTTTGAAAAGAAGAATCGTGAGACATCAATCAATGTATATTGCTTGGACGAGAAGTCAGAAAAGGTATTCCCCCTCAGAGTAACAGACGAAGAAAAAGTCGAGCATATCGACTTGCTGCTTTTGACAGATGAATATAACAACCACTACTGTTACATTAATAATTCCTCCCGACTAGTTCGTCAACAAGTGACAGTTCATGATCACAAAATCTACACCTGCAAGAAATGTCTGAAATTCTACCACGACATTCCACGGGTTACAGGACTTACAGGCGAACAAGCCTTAGCCGAACACAAGAAATACTGCAATGAACACACTCCAGTCCGTGTAGAGATACCACAGTTAGGGCCTGATGGCAGGCCTCCAGTGCTATGTTCCAAGAACATACAACACAAAACTAAACTGCCGATGGTTGTGTACTCTGATTTTGAAGCTGCATTGATACCAATCCAGGCCTGTCAACCTGATCCCGAGACGGCATTTACCATGGCATACCAAAAGCATGAAGCATATAGCTTCTGTATTTTTGGGCAAATTGATAATGATGTCATACCATCACAATTGACAACGCAACTGCCTCAAGAACCTATCATCTACACAGGACAGGATGCACCTAAGATTTTTGTTGAAAAAACCGTTGAGATAGTTAGAAATGTGAAGATGATCTATGACACTTCATTAAAGATGATGCCCCCAATGCCGTCACATAATGCAGCATATCTCCAGGCCAACATATGTTGTCACTGTAGTGGGAGCTTCAGTAAAAGCAATGTGAAGGTGCGTGACCACTGTCACTTTAGTGGAAAGTACATTGGTGCGGCCTGTAACGAGTGTAACTTACTCAGAAGACACCCGAAGAAACTTCCTGTATTTTTTCACAACCTAGCATATGATGAAAACTTTATCTTCAGAGAACTGGCATATGACAGCAAAGATATTACCATCATCCTACACAATGAAGAAAAAATGATTACATTTGAAAAATTACTCGGTGACAAGTTCACCATACAATTTATCGATAGTTTTCGTATCATGGCTAGCAGTCTGGCGACATTAGCACAAAATCTGCCTTCCGCAAAGTTCTGCAACACTGTGAAATTCTTCAGTACTGATGAATTTGAACTAGTAAGAAGGAAGGGGGTGTTTCCCTACGACTGCGTCGACAGTATCGGAAGATTAGAAGAGACAGAGCTACCACCAAAGAAAAAGTTCTACAATCGACAGACAGATACGTACATTAGTGATCCAGACTACGAACATGCACATGCTGTGTGGGAGAAATTCGTTTGCAAAACTCTGAAGAACTACTCCGACATCTACTTGAAAACAGATGTTCTGCTACTTGAAGATGTATTTGAGAACTTTCGCAACCTCTGCCTAGAAACATACGGACTGGACTGCGTGCTTTATGTAAGTTTGCCCGGATATGCATCCGATACAATGCTGAAGGTAACATCAGTGAAGCTCCAACTTCTGACAGATTATGACACGTACTTGTATCTCGAAAGAGGTATTCGAGGGGGTGTGGCCCAGTGTGTGAAGCGACACTGTGTTTCTAACAACAAGTATGATGGTGAGAAATACAATCCTATGCAGCCAGAAACTTATCTACAGTATCTGTATGCTAATAACTTGTATGGTTGGGCTATGAGGCTGCTTCTACCTATAAGAAATTTCAAGTGGTCCAGTACCGACCTAGACATCATGAGTGTGCCGGACACTTCTCCTGTGGGATACATCATTGAATGTGATGTAATGTATCCTCCTGAACTACACAAGGATCACAAAGATCTACCATTTCTGCCGATAAACGAATGTCCTCCACGATCATCACAGAAGAAACTTTTGACGACATTGATAGATAAGAAGAATTATATCGTTCACTATATTACGTTCAAACAAGCCGTTAGCCATGGACTTAAGATTGAAAAAATTCACCGTGTGTTGGAGTTTGAGCAAAGTGCCTGGCTAGAGCCATACGTCCAGCTGAATACAGCTAGACGTGCAGCAGCAGAAAATGAGTTCGAGAAGGACTTTTACAAGCTGGCTAACAGCGCGGTCTATGGGAAGCTCATGGAAAATAAGCGCAACAGACAGAGAATGAGTCTTGTGTGTAATGAAAAGCGACTCAAGAAACTAGTTGCTAAACCTGCCTTCAAAGACAGAGTTATTTACTCAGAAAACCTGTCGCTTGTGAAACTTGAGCATGAAGCAATCTTGTTCGATAAGCCCATCTATGCCGGCCTTGCTGTACTTGATTTGTCAAAAGTACGTATGTATCATTTCCACTATGATATAATGAAGGCTAAGTATGGTGATGATTTGCAGTTGGCCTACATGGACACCGACAGTTTCATCTACGAGATACGAACGGGTGAGTTTTATCAAGACATGTTCACCGATCCTGACTTCCATGATGAATTCGATACATCATCCTATCATGTCAACCATCCATGCTACTCACCTAAAAACAAAAAGGTTATAGGCAAATTCAAAGACGAATGTAATGGTGTGCCTATGACTGAATTTGTAGGATTGCGAGCGAAGTTGTATGCCTACAGGTGCTGCGAGAATGTATGCAAAACGCCAAAGAAATTCAGAAATTTGTGATCAAAAAGAAAATTACCTTCCAGGACTACATCAGAGCTTTGAATAGAGAGAAGGCTATGCGAGTAACTGTACATAGTATAAGATCACGAAAAAAGCAACTATATTCCGAGTGTAGCAGCAAACTGGCGCTTATTTGGCTAGACGACAAGCGATGTGTTTGCGAAGATGGAGTAAACACTCTACCACATGGATACTCTAACTGAAGGTAAGTCATGTTCATTATACAATTTATATTATATTTGTCACTGTATCATACTATTTCCCTAACAAATGTACTGAACGTTATTAATGTGATGAAACTTTTTCTCTCCCGACAGTCTCCTGCATTCTGGCTACACCGAAAAAGCCTGAACAATAAGATGAAACGCAACACCCATTCTGCCGGAGGACTGCAATGAAGAGAGGTGTGGTAGACTACTAGCAGCTACTAGAGAAGACTACTGCAGAAATTACGAGACTCTCCATGACTACACTGCGAAAACAAGGAACACCTCCGCATTGCTGAGTACAGTTATCAGTTAGAAGTGATGTCTCACAACAACTCGAGAATTATATTGAATAGAAATGTATACAAAATAATAAATTATCTCAATAAAATTCTAAAAAATATATTATGTTGTATTTTTATTGCAAAAACATGTTTCCCAAAAGCAAAATTAATGAGTACATTACTGTAAGTGTCAGGAAAAGATAGAGTTAGTGCACGGTTAGGTGACTAAATGCTACGTTAATATATGTTGACTGGTACAAAATACTCCATATTTTGGTACAATGGTATTGTTATTTTCCTATTCCAACATAAGGTCGGTGTACAGTAGCATAAATAAAATCATATAACTGAAGAACCATCGGCCAAACACAACTAAACACGTTTTAATTAGTTCAAAAAGTACGTACACATAACATAAAGTAAAATATTTCAGGGCCTAAACAAATTGTATGAGCGCCGACACCAGGGAAATAGTAGTTCCGACACCTATGGAAAAATATCAGATTTTTAGTTGCAGAAAATAGTTACAATGGAAGATTAAGGGAAACAGTATTTCCAAGATCTAGATACAGACAAAACATTAAATAAAAAACATATACAATTACTTACAGACAAAAAAAAAACTTAAACCAAAGTACGAAAAGTTTCTGTGCTATTCTACCAAAGTTCAACACAGAAGAAAATGTCTCAAATCAAATATAATAAAACAAAAAGCAGTCTTTAAATGTCTAACACAGATAAACCAGCATGCAATATCATAGGGGGAAGGAGAGGGAGAGAGAGAGAGGGAGGGAGAGTAAGAGAGAGGGAGGGAGACAGGGTGCGAGAGAGAGAAAAAAGGATAACATAAGTATAAAACACTTATACGAAAGGGAAAAATATTTAAAGAACAGAAATATAACGTATAAAAAGTTGAACACAAAACATATTGACCATTCCTTCAACACGTAAGCAATAAAAAAATATTATCAATTATTTCAAGGTGAAACTTACATATACGAAAGTAACATCATAAATGTTAACAAATTAAAACAAAACAAAATTATGAGAAACTAACTCACAGAACAGGTACAGGAACAATATATAAATTCCAAGAAGTCGAGCACGTGTAAAAGCTAAAACATGATAAAAAAATACTTAAAATTTATAAAACTTGTTAAAAAAAATTATATTGGTAATACAAACAAAGGAAAATATTATTAGCTTAAAGAAAAAAAAACGGAGACAAGGTTAGATATGTAATATAGTAGGAGGTCAGGTTAGGTCAGGTTAAGTTATGATTTCAGCATTAAAAACATATTAAATAAATGGCCTAGCCGTAACTTGAATTCTACCAAGCCTACAAAGCAAGAAAAACGTATTACAAGAATTAAAAGAAGATATGTATTACTAGAGGTAAAATAATACTACCCTACACTACTTATAAACAGCTTATAAAAAAATATTCTAAGACCTACACGAGTGGAACATATTCAATGCCTTACGAGAATGCAACATACTAGAAGAATTCCTAGCAGTGTACTATGATACAAGACAGACATACAAGGGAAAATAAGTGCTAGGTTAAAGGAAGAACAGAAACAAGGCTAGAAATGTAACTTGTTAGAAGGATAGGCCAGGTTAAGTTAAGTTAGGTTAGGTGCGGTAGCGCTCTTAATGGTGATACTTGGAAATGGAGACGGACTAAACCAGTAGTACAAACAACACTAATGCTATCTAGCAGACGACACTGGAACCAAGACGATTGGTATAGCTACTAGCTCTCCTGGTGGAATGACTCAGCACCAAAGTCTTAATAATCACGCCATCTAGGAGACGATCAGTAACTACTGTCAGACCTACCTAGAGAACAACTATGAAACTAATTAAAAAAACAATATGGAGGGTGGAGCCAATGAGGGTAGCTAGGTATTAAGACAACGGACATTGATCAAGATGGTGGATGAACAGCCTAACAAAAAAGAGTATAAAATACAGAACAGATCCGGGATCCGGCTCCTAGGCTCCTGCAATAGAACCGCCAGTACTACACTACTCAAGTGATTTCTCAACTATTTTTCATAAAATAAGTTTTGTTATATTTTTAAGATCAAACACATTATAAATAATAATTTTGATGATTAAACCACGCTGTGTTTTACAGTTTAACATGCCCGTTCTGAATACGTTGATTATGAAACATAAGTAAATAGTTTTATTAGGTTACATAAAATTGTTACGAATAATTACAGTGTTTGTACATACTGCGACGTACTTCAATGCCTTTTAACAGTTTAAATTTGTTATGTAAGATAGCAAACCTGAGATTATGTCCTCCAGGCTCTTGTCTTATGCAGTTGACTAAGCCCACAATGCCATTCAGTCTCTCTCTCTGGCATACAAGTATGACTCGACAATTTTCTGTCTCAGCTTGCTTCAATCCGTTCTTCAGCCTGTCTATCCACTTGAAGTTAGTTTCTGTCATTTGCACCACAAGTGGTCTTCTGAGTTTTAAAGTCTGGAAATGATATAAGACAGCAAGAGGTTACCAACGTATCTGATAAATTTACATTCCTCAAAGTGGGTGAAAATTAACCCTGAAAGTTCAAATTGTTTGCTTAATCTAGGAATATTAAATTATAATATTCACTAAGAGGTATGATACACGAGACATACTAAATATAAAAGTCAGCTTGCTAAGTATTATGCGAGTAACCAGTTTAATAAAATGAGGAAAAACTTTTCTGAGAGATCTTTCCCTCATAAAGATAAATAAAAGGTAGCTACCGTTTTTAAAATATTACATATGGATGAACGAAATGTACAAATATCAAATCAGGTTTGTTTGCAGTACACTCTAGTACTATATATATATATATATATATATATATATATATATATATATATATATATATATATATATATATATATATATATATATACGTATATACGAACAAGCGTTTAACACATATAACAGAAAAACAACAACGATTTATCATAAATGAATTGTGATAATAAAATAAAAGATAATGGGCGCCTTGGAAACTTTAGAGTACATTGCAATGTTGCACTACAAAACGAAGCCAACTAGACAAAATTAAAAAAACCGTACTGGAATAAATCATGCAACTGGTGTTGAAAGTTTCTTAATTTAATTGAAGTAACTTCAAAGACTTAAGTACCAAAAGAAAAAAATGTTTAACATCCTACACCCTTCCTTACAAAAAAAATGTAAATTAATTAAGTATAGGGGGTAGCGAAAATGTCCAAATTTGTTGCCAATTAATTGAAAATTAAAATGCAGCACAAAATGAAGCCTTAAAAAAAGTATCTTCGGATTAAAATTTAAGTCGGCAGTTCACGAAACTCTTGGAAAACGACCACTGGGTAACCAGACTTGACTATAAGATAAAATAAAAAAAAAATTGAATTCCTGGTCGAGCTACGGTGATGCATTGAAAAAAATTGAACAGCTTGCCAGACTGGAGATGAGGATGGCGTCAGACATGGCGCTAGAGAAGCCACGTCCCTCGGGCAGCAAAACTGGCAGCTCAGTACTAA
Source organism: Medauroidea extradentata (assembly GCA_003012365.1). Classification (NCBI taxonomy): domain Eukaryota; kingdom Metazoa; phylum Arthropoda; class Insecta; order Phasmatodea; family Phasmatidae; genus Medauroidea; species Medauroidea extradentata. The sequence goes on from PNEQ01131631.1 coordinate 9,400, forward strand.
AATAATCTACACGAGCGCCTGATTGCGGCCTCTTGTAGATGACCCTCGCTCCCTGCCATAATCTCCGCAACTTGGTCCATTTTATTACTAAGATAGACTATGTTAAGCTGGTCTTGAAGTCTATAAATTTCTGGACGCTGCTGTCAATTTTGAAGAAGGACCAAGAACTGACTTAAAAACCTTCTAAAATCCCTATTCTTGTAACCAAAGAGATGAAAACAAATGAATTTATTGTGCTGAGCGCTTAAAGAAAAACTATACTTTCAAAAGAATGCCTTAGCAACCAAATAAACAAACACTAAAAAAATTACTCTTAGCATAAATAAACATATGGAAGGGTATCCTAACCTTGCACAACAAATAAAACTAAACAAAATCTAACTGATATCAGGGGCGTTCCAACTAAAAACAATACAGCAAAATTTTTTTATAAAATACAATTTTAAGGTTATTTAAAATATTTGCAAATTTAGACAAACAATTCTGAACTATTTAAAAAAACCATTAATCTGTAATATGTTTATATTACAGAACGTATACCAATTTTTAGGAAATTCTGAAAAAAATATATATACATTGTAAGATAAGTATTACCATGCTAAAATGTAAAGATGGCCGTCATTTTGAAAATATGGAGAGAGGATGAACAAAATACACATAAGTCAAGTCAGCTTTGTGCGTAGTATGTGTGGACAAAGTTTGGTGAAATTCTTAAAATATTTCATAAGTTATGTGATACTATGCTAAAAATATATAAATGTCCGCCATTTTGAAAATATGCATACAGGATGAACTAAATACACAACATTCAAGTCAGCTTTTTATGTAGTAATTGTGTACCAAGTTTGGTGAAATTCTGAAAAAATAGTTTCTAAGATATGTGATACTATGCTCAAAATATAAAAATGGACGCTATTTTGGATATAAGCACACAGGATAAATAAATACACAAAAGTGAAGTCGTATTTGTGTGCAGTATATGTGTACCTAGTTTAATGAAACTCTAAAGAGCGGTACCTTAGATATCTAGCTTGATCGAAAAATGTTAAAATTGCCACCATTCTCAAAATGTGAACATGGAGTACGGTAAACGAAATATATAAGTCAAGTCAAGTCAGATTACTAGAGGTACGTAAATTTCGCAGAATCATCTGACAGCAGCCTAGACTTGTCAGTCCTATACATCCACTGGCCACAATCTATTATCTATTGGCTTATAACTAGAGACATGCAAAATTCGCGTTATCAATTGGTAGCAGACTAAACTTCACTTTCCTATACATAACAGAGCGTAATCTGCGATTTAATTGGCCACGAACTTTTATGCGTTGTCATTTACGTGTGTTACGTCTTTACAGAGATTGGCCTCTCTACCGTGTAAACATTCTTCGCGGCAAGTCACGACATTATCGGCCAGCGGGAGACGTTGAACGAGCCTACAGTCACTTGAAGTCTAGTCAGCTGTCAGAAAATAACGCCAATTTTGCATGTCTCTACTTATAACCGCACAAGCAGGTAGCAAGCGATAGCACTTCGCATTATTTCCTTATTTACTACTGGCTTGCTGTAGTCAAACGCGTTTTATAACAGCCGCCAGCAAGTCACAGACGTGACAATGAAGTATACATAATTGGCGTTCAACCTGACCTGGAATGTATCTGCGAAATTTACGTACCTCTACAGCTTACAATGTACTATGTGTGTAAAATGTTTGATGAAATTAGGTCCACTGGTTTGAACGTTTTTGGGAGAGGGGGACACACATACACACACGGGCACACATACACACACAGAGAGAAAGAGAGAGAGAGAGAGAGAAAAGGTGATCTCCTTCGAAAAGTATCAGGCTAAAAACTGAATAAAATATTTGCCTAAACTTTGAAGGCAGGGTTATATACATATTTTTATTAATTGAGAAACTGGGAAGTTTCAGTTTGATTTGGCAGTGTTCTCAGGAGTTGCCAGGTTACGCGAGCATACTCAGATATTTCACTAGTCACTTGCTGATGGGTGCCTATTTTTGGCCAATCGCATTCTGCCATGTCGTGTATACTCGCATAAAATGTGTCAAGTTACATTAGCCCCATTTAGCGCCAAGGAATTTTCTAAGCACGGCGTTTACGTCACACAGGTATTTTTCAAATTTTTCATTGTTTGCAACACTTCTAAGCAATGTTTTCTTACAGCTCTGAGTCGCTACTCGATATTATAAAATGTTCGAATTTCAATATTTTATTTATTCGAGCTTTCGTAGCTCTTATTGAAAGAAACCTACAACAGTGCGAGCAAACTCCTAACTTAATTTTTCCCCCCTGTGTGCTTTTATATATCCCAGACCTGCTACAGGAAACCTTTATATCGCTGTCGCAAACAACTCATCCATCATTTTATAATTATATAAAGAACATTTTTGACAGTATTTAAATGGATTTAATTGTGAAACCTACACTGCCTGGACTCAAATGGAAAACGGAGGAAACGAGGTTAACTTTATAGTGTCACATCGAACTACGGTACACATACAGAATAGTTGATGCAGCTTGAAAACCTGAACTCTTTATTTTCTGCGTATGTCATCAAATAAAAAAATACCCTAGCGCTGACGTATTGAACAACCCTCACGGAATGAAGCAGAAATGTTGTAAGGTATTTATACTTGCTTGATGCCGATGGCTTGTAGGTGTTCGAAATTATTTCAGCGCTCTTATGAGCACAATTGCGTCCATTTAAGTGTACTTTGAATATCACTGTTTTGGCGATCTCAAATATCTACTGGCACACCTGCTGTTTCAACATGTCACACCACTGCAGCTGAAAAGAAGCGAGTTGAAACAGTTTACTATAGATAACATTACATGCATATCCTCATTTTTTGTGTTATATCCAGTTTCAAACAAGATGCGTTTTGGTGTTACATACATTGTAAAAATAGTGTTTCGCGTGGTTTAGGAACTGGTTTATTTCGTTCGTGCAGTAATTGTGTATTCTAACTAAGAGGCATTCGATGTACTGACAGTGCACATTGATTGCAGTTAGAACTATAGACAATCAGAGCTTGTGACATGTCACATGGTCGCCACAGCAATTAATCATGTTAATGAACGGATACGTTACTGAATTATCACAAATTCTGTATTTAATCATAACTATGTCTTGCGACACTCTTTCGTCTCGTCCTCGCGTCAGGATGACGATAAAATAGCTTTCATCGAGCCTTCATTATTGTGCAAGTATTTATATACAAAAGTAGAAATATAGATATTGTATCTTGCTTGGTAAGAACTAGGGAGCAGGTGCATAGCCCTCAACTTCCTACCTGACCTCTTAGGCATAGCCTGACTGTGGCTCATATGAAGATGGAATGATACGGCTAGCTGACTGGTATCCCGTCAGATCGCCTGTTGTGGCATGAAAAGCCTTAAGGCGGCGGCACTATTGTTGGCGCTGGGCAGGCGGACTTGTAGAGGAGCGATAGAAATGCGCCTCAGCACGTCCCTATGCCTTTTCACCTCTCCCAGTCAAGACAAGACCCGACGCCGCTCGGAAAGAGCACAGTGTATTCGTGCTACCTCCAGAGGGCGTATGTAGAAAATCTGGAAGGCGCGCGGCTTGCGCCTCCTCCCAGTCGTAGCATGATTAAGACGACCCGATATCAAACTCCCGTTGCGATCCTATGGGATGCAGGGGTCTCAGGTGTCTTGCTGGCGGATGGGTTTGTCAACAATGGAAAGGTATGGTGATTGAAGAAAGGAAAGGAATGATGTGGTGCGTTGTTTATTGGTGTATACCAACAATGGAAACTGAAACACCCTGCGCCTAAAAAGCCCGAAGGGCGTGTAGGGAGGAACCGAAGAGCACTAGCTTCCGTGGGGAGAGTCGTTTATGCAGGTGACGACGCCTCGGAAAGCGGCTCTTGGTTGACGAAGATGAACAGCTGGCGTAGAAGGCTTTCACTGTCGTGATGGGCGCTTCTGGAAGGGATCCTGCGGTCGCTGGTCTTCCGGGCCTGGAGCTGTAGCTTATGGCAGTGATGAGGGTAGAGAAATCTACCGCAGCTCAACCTTTCAGTGAAAGCAGAGGTACTGCTCAGAGACGAACTGCTCTTAGCAACTCAACTGAGTGGCAGGTAGAATGCAACTGACTTCGGTGGCTCGTGCTCCCTCTTTTATACCCTTCTCGGGGCGGTCTGTAGTGATTGGCCGGCCGCTCGCCCAATAAAGAGACGGCTCGGGCGCGAGAGGGTGGTCCTTCCCTCCTCTGTGGTCTCTGTGCTGCCGGTGGCGTGTCTACAGGCGCAAAACATCTCGTAGAAAAATACATTAGAATATCCTTGCCCAGGGTTTTTGGGAACGAAGGATAACTAAGGATGGGTTAGGTAGGCTTTATATTAAATATTTGGAGTCAAGTTAGAGTGCACTGACATGTGCGGGAGTGATAAGGGTAGAAAGGATTAACAATGGTGCGGGAATATGGAAAAGGCAGGATGAGGTGGCGGCTTCACAGCCCAAGACGCTGCGAGCATGTGTCAAACCCCCCTGCTCGAACAGCCGATGCCTCGTCCGGACTGTTCTGCTCCATGTTCTTCGGGTGTAGATTCTTGAAGCTCTCATCTCTCTCTCTGAAGGTGGATGTCCTCTCTTCGCCCAGCCTCTTGCTCTTGGAGATGACCCTCAGCCTAAGATGCACATGCGGTGCCCTGTATTGACATATTGAACTCTCCAATGCAAAGCTAGCTATATTGGGGAAGGAGATTCAATAAAAATATGCGGTTGCTAGTGGTCTTTTACATAGTGGAAACTTTACATGTTGTTGGCTTTACTAACATTTGACAGGCATGAAATCAGGTGATACACTAGTTACATAAAACTGAAACTTGAAAATACAACATGATTATACTATGGTTGACAATACAACATATTTCACACTGGTATATACAATTTACATTGGCAGTTTTTCGTCCATTTTAAAAGGTATTCCTCATGTCCATAGTCCATATTTGTGGGCTCGTATTTTTGCTGCATTTGTCAAAACACATCTCACTTTGTACATGAAAGAACAGAGTTGTATATACAGGTATTTACTGGCATATTTAGACAAGTGGTTTCGAGTAGCTGGTTCCTACATTAGTTGGTTAGCTCTCGTCATTAGCAATGGTATCAGGAGATGTGTTGGGTCAATTCCCAGGGTATGCTACTCAACTGGACTACAGTCAGCATATTGTGGCAAGAAAAGACAACACAATACCAAGTACTGAAATGACTTAACTCTTGCTAAGACAACAACATAGTGGTTTCTTACATGGACTGCTCACTTGCTGACTGGTTCCTCGTCGGAGAAATTATCGTGACACCTAACATGGCTTGAAATTGTTGCATGACAGGGGATGTATCTCGGGGCAGATACTAGATACAACAAATCAAACAGGTAAATTACTTGGCTCAGAAATTACTGACTTTACTGAGGAGTCTACTTTTCCAATTCAATTGTTAAGCTATGCCAATTTATTACTGTGGCTGTAGGGTAAGTGTCGGGTTCAAAGCCCATTGGAGCTCCTCTACTGAACTGCTGCCAGCTTATTGTTGCTACGGTAAAGTGAGGCACATAACCACAAACAAAAATCACACATGTATCTTGCTTAACAATAATTTAAGAACTTACTTGCAGGATGATGCGGTGACATAGCACTGTCTTCTTTCTGGCATCCACAGGGATGTGGCATGGGGGTTACTCTGCTTTCAACTAACACTAAAAGGGGATCGTAGCACTAACTAAACTTAACTTATCACTAGGGTACCCAAAACAAGGCTAACCTGACCCGTCGCACTGGTTGGGTACTCACTGGCGTAGCACTTACTGGGATGCACTCAGCGGGCTGGATGACGGTGCAGAGAATGCTGCGCGTCCATCATCAGCAAAAGTGTCTGCACTGAGCGGGTACAAAATACTTTAGGTCTTTTGCACACAGTGTCTCTCCTCTCTGCTGTTCTGCTGGGCTGGTGATGATTTACGCCATGAAGTCTCTCGGTAGCGTGCAGTTTGTTGCTCTGGTGGTCTTTGGGGAGCTTCTCCATGGCTGGATACGTCTCGGCCGTGGAACGTATTTACTCTCAGCCATGGAAGAGGAGGGTGATTTGCTGGTTGGCTGCATCAGAGTGGGCAGGGGCATCTGCGTTGGAGCGGGCGGCGGTTCTGTAAGCGAGTCTGCAGTGTTCTCTTGATCTGGACTGGCCGACAGGGAGCAGGGTGGATGTTGCCCAGCGAAGGTTGGGGCGGCTTCCTGTGTGTACTGAGGCTCGAAGTTCAGAGTGGAGTCGGGCCGTTGGATCTCGTCTGTCACCTGGTTGCTCGTCCTCCCGAGGGGTGGTGTAGGCATGGATGGTTGAGCTTGTGCCTGCTGTCGGCGTGGAAGAGGTTCCATGCTTACTCCCTCTTGTTCATTGAACGGAATTTGATTTGCCTGGTTCGAGCTCGAAAAGCTAGGTGGAAAAGGGGCTGGTTTGGTGTCAGTGATGCTCACTTTGGTTATCTTTCCCCAGTCATCTCTGCTCAATTACTTCTTGGGGTCCTTCCCACTTAAGGTAAAACCTTGCGTGAAAGTGGGCAGCTTTATTGCTGAGCTGGTGGCTGCACGTATATACATAGCCATTCTCTGTGGCTGGTGCTGGCCGGGAGTTTAAACTGGGCATTTTCTTCTGCAGGTAACATTGTTGTCTGTGCGTTGCCCATTTTCTCCGTTCATTGGCGTTCTTGCGGACTTCCTCTGCTGTAGGGATGTCTGTGGGTTTCTCTTCCCATTCCCACTCTCGTGGGTGGGAGATGGTTCTTCCGAATAGCAACTCACTTGGGGTCGCTCCGGTTGCGTCATTGCAACGGCGGCGAAGGGTGAACAGTATTTAGGGAATGTATGTATCCCAGTTCTGGTGATCCTGTTGCATTCTAACTTGTGGGCCCTTCTTTATTTCTTGGTTCCGGCGCTCGGTCGGATTTCCTTGTGGGTGGTATCCTGGGGTGGTTCAGGTTTCAGTGCCCCATCTGCGTGTGTCGGCGGCCCATTTTCCCCCTCTGAATTAGACTCCATTTTCGGTCAGAATGGCTTTTGGGTATCCCCATCTACGGAAAAATTCTTCGTCCAATTTTCGTATGATGGTGGTTGTTTCGGCATTTGGCAGAGGATAGGCTTCTACCCATCTTGAGAAGAGATCAGTGGCAACCAGCAGGTATCTCTTCCAGCAATGCGAGGTGGGATATGGCCCCATCAGCTCTATGGCGACAGTGTGCCATGGTGTGGTAGGTCGTCGTGGGTGTAGTGCAGCTTACGTTTTTCCATGTGCCTTTGTGGTGGCACATAGTAGGCATTGAGAGACAGTCTTTAACGTCACGGCATATTCCATTCCAGGTGAATCTCTTTCGTATATGTCTAAGGGTTTCTGCAGTTCCTGTGTGGCCTGCTTGAGGGTGGTCGTGGTAGTAGGCACATAGATTGCTTCGTAATGTGGGTGGCACTCAAAGCTTCCATGTAGGTCCGTCGCTTTCATCTCGTGCCCATATGTAACCTCCCTCGTCTCTGTAGGGTTGGGGGTTGGCTTCTATCTTCTTATTAATGTCGGGATCCTGACGTTGTTCATTGGCGAACTGTTGCCGTTCAAGAGTGGCTGTAATGGCTTGTACCACATCTCCATTAGTGCTTTGTTGTCTTGGATATTCAGGTGGAATAGCTCGGTCCCAGTCTTCCAGAGTGGAATCGTCTCGGTTTGTGTTGGCAGGAACTCTGGATAGTGCGTCTGGCAACTCATTGTTCCTCTCTGGGCAGTGTTCAATGGTGAATGTGAATTATTGTAGCAGGAGAGCCCATCTTCCTAGCTTTGACTTTGTTGCACTGGTCTTCTGTAGCCATGCTAGTGCCTGGTTGTTAGTGCGAAGGATGAAGGGTGCGTCCTCGAGGTAGTATCTGAACTGTTTGACCGCCCAAATTACTACGAGGCACTCTTGCTCGTTGCTGTGGTATCGGATCTCTGGGCCTGTAAGTTGGATACTTGCATAATAAATAATTTCCTTTTCCCCATTTGGTTTCTGCTGGTACAGCACTGCTCCTAAGCCATGCTTGCTGGCATCGATCTGAAGGATTAATGGTCTGGCAGGATCTGGTCTGTGTAGCATGGCAGGTGCTTGGAAGGCAACTTTAACACGTGGAAAAGCTTGGGCAGCTTCTGGTGTCCACTTCCAGGCCTTGGCTCCTTGGAGCAAGTCATTTAGGGGTTTCATGAGTTCTGCGGCATTTGGCACGTAGTTCCGCAACCAATTACATAGTCCCAGGAAACATCTAAGCTGCTTGCAGTTTTGTGGTGGGGTAGCCTCTTGGATGGTTCGAATCTTCTCTTCCTGAGAGTAATTTCCTGTAGGGGTTATCCGGTGATCCAGGAAATCTACTTTGGTAGCTCCGAAACGGCTCTTGTCAAGTCTGCATGTCAGTTTGTGGAGCTCAAATCATTCTAGCACCAGTTACAGGTGGTGTAAGTGCTCTTCCCATGTTTTGGAGTAAATGATCACATCATCCAGGTAGGCGTGACAGAAATTTCCTATGTATCCTGTGAGCACAACGGCAGACATCATCCGTTGAAAGGTAGCTGGGGCACTTTTCAGCCCAAATGGCATCACTGTAAATTTCCATTTTTCCCCATTGGGAGCAGTAAATGCAGTGTACTGCCGGGATTCTGGTTTAACTGGAATCTGCCAGTAGCCGCTGCGCAAATCTAGTTTGCTGAAAATCTGGGCCTGGCTCAATGCTTTCAATGTGTGACCCATATGCAGGTCTGGGGGTGCGACAGATTGCATTCATTGGTTTAGGTCAAGGTAATTATTGCAGAATCTCAGTGTTCCATCCTTCTTTGGCACGATTACAACTCGAGAGTTGTATGCTGATTGGGTTGGCTGAAGGATTCCTAGTTGTTTCATCTCGGTGATCTGAGTCTCAATCACCTCTCGTTTGGCTGGTGAGGGTATAGCGGGTTTGTTGTACACCACTTCCTTGGTTGTGAGATGGATTTCATGTTCCATAGCAGTCGTTGGTCCCATTGACCCTTGGCATTAAAATACTTGGTGGTTCTCATTGATTATCTTCGCTAGTTCGTTTGCTTGGTCGGGCCTGACTTTGGTGGTTTATGTTGTGGCTGTCGACTGGCTGCTGTAGGTTAGTGCGGGTAGGGTGTCTCCAGGTAATCGATTGTCGTTGCTGGGTTCCCCAGTAGATTCGTTCCTGTCCACAGTCGATGATGACTGCTTGTTCCTCCAGCCAGGGATGTCCCAGGATTACCTCTTCTAACAGGCAGTCAGCAGCAATGAAGGTGATGTTCAGTTTATGGTCTCCAATCTGTACAGGTAAGGTAATTACCCTGCCACTTGAAGTTCCGTCCCTTCCTGTGCCATTCGTACTGGTTCGACTCGAGGCGTGATCTTGCCTTGTACTAGCGAAGTATGGATGAAGTTTACAGTGGCAGTGGTGTCAAGAACTGCCATTTGTTCTCTGTCTCCCAGATGTACTGCTATCCTCGGAAGTTGCCGAACTGTGGTTGGATTGATTAAGGTGGCAAGTTGTCGAGCCCCTTGTGGTGTGTGGCTTACTGTGTTGTTCCCGGCTTCATTGTCTCCCAACAGAGATTTGGTGTCTCCAGGCTTGAAGTTGTCCCTGGTATTTCTGGCTTCAGCATTTCTAAACTTGGCTTGGTATACTTTGCAGTCTTTGTGGAAGTGGAACTCTGGACATTGCCAGCACTTCGGCAATGATGGTTTGCTTGGTAGAGGTGGTGGCGGTGGTGCACCTGTCTTCCTCTCAAACCTAGCTGGTGCGGCCTCTTTGTGGGATACTTTGGTGGCACTCCTCACTTGTTTCTCTTCTGCCACATCTTGTTCTCTGATCTTGGCACGATGCACTAACACTTCAATTGAATTAGGCATCGGATTTCTGAGATGGTGTTTAATTTCGGGCTGTAGTCTCAGAACAATCATCTCTACGGCTTCATCTTCGGTGTGGTTCGGCTGTAGCCACTGAAGAAGCATCACTTTCCTGCGGATGAATAACTCTGCTTCTTCTCCTGGTGTCTGGTACTGGGTGTAGAGTTCTTCGGTTAGCCGACCCAATACGGTTTAGCCTGAGAAGTGTGCTTGGAGGCGGGTGGAGAATTGGTCCCAGGTGAAGATGAATTCGCCATATTTCTTCCACCATTTCTGGGCTTCTCCCTCTAGTTGTAGTTTGGCTTTCGACAGCCACACCGAGGTTGGTAACTTGGTACATCTGAACTCTTGCTCGCAGGTGGCAATGAATTGTTGCGGGTCTTCGTAGGGTTTTCCTGCATATTCTGCTAACATGGGCTGGGTGACAGACTGTGAACCTCTGTCTTGTAACGAGGTGTCTAGGATGGATTCCTGTCGAACTCCCTCTCTGCAGGTGTGGGAATGGAAGAAAAGCCCTTCCATGTTTCTTGGATGGTCTGACCATCCTAAGCATATGTTTTGGAAACTCGGTTGGCATGTGGAGCAGGTGACCCTGTGGTGGCCTTGGCCAAGACATTCAGGGTGGTTGCATCTCTCTTGTCTTTGACGACAGGCACAGCATCTGTATTCAAGACCTTCTGTGTCTCGGTCTTCTTCTACCTAACCTGGGCACGTATAGGGGTAGCTGCACCCGCAGTGGGCACATTCTATGTGGTGTTCCCCTTCTCCAGGGCAGTCGGGTGTATTGCAAACGGTGATGATCACCATCTTGAAGGTGTTTGGATGGTAGGGCGCCAGGAGATTTTATCTGCACTTCTCCAAGTGGTAGTTGTGTTCTCAGGGGTTTCCCTTGGTCCTTTTCTAGTGCCGTCTTGCAGATGTTCGACATCTAGGCTCAACAGGTAGCCACTCCTTGACGAAACTAATTGGCGACTTCAAAACTAGTCCCCGCAGGTGGGCGCCAAAACCTCTTGACGTGGGTTCGGCGGTTAAAGTCACGTTGGTGAGCCAAAACTCCTTGAAGCGGGTAGTCTGATGGTGAGGGCGCGGTGGCTAGGTGGCGGCGTGCTTCACTCCCAGGATGCACTCCCGAAGCGTCGACCGCCGTCTTCCTTGTCGGACTCTCCCCACCTCGTAAAGGCTATTACAGTGAGGGAAACTAGCGCTGCAATGGAGGTTGCTCTTCCACAGTAGGTGTAGCCGAAGGTGGAAGGGAAGAAGTGGCAACAATGGGGCGCTGATACCCCGACAGGATAGCACGGAAGTGCCTAGGTTAGGAGTTGTGTCGGATGGGGGTCCACAAGGCGAGGATGGGGTTGAGACCCAAATGGGTATCGAGGAGTGGGTACTAAGGAAGGCTGATTCACCAGGGGACTGTAATGCCAGCCGGACAATGGCATGGCCGTTGAGAGGTGTGCCTCGTCGATCGGCGGCGGAAACCACCCTCTGGATCCAATTCACCACTTTCTCAGGATCCCTAACCTCCAGTGCCTTCTGTACCAACTTGGCAAACTCTTGTCGGGCCCTCAAATTCCTACCTGACCTCTTAGGCAAACCTGACTGTGGCTCAGAGAAGATGGAATGATACGGCTAGCTGATTGTTGGAAACTGGTATCCCATAGGATCGCCTGTTGTGGCATGAAAAGCCTTAAGGTGGCGGCACTATTGTTGGCGCTGGGCAGGTGGACTTGTAGAGGAGCGCTAGAAGTGCTAGGTATGCTTTATATTAAATATTTGGAGTCAGGTTAGAGTGCACTGACATGTGCGGGAGTGATAAGGGTAGAAAGGATTAACAATGGTGCGGGAATATGGAACAGGCAGGATGAGGCGGTGTCTTCGCAGCTCAAGACGCTGCGAGCATGCATCATTCATTTCTATTTAAATTTGCAGTGTGTCGCAAGTTTGTTTATGCGGAAGACATACAGATTTTTTCCTATAAGTATTCTGACGAATAGAGACACAGATACGCAGCATTGGTCATGTGGAATGTACTTAAAATAAGAGCAATAAAGTTAAAAGACGTCTTATAGATGATATTTGCGCAGATATTCTTGCTGCAGTCAATACAAGGAATAATTCATTATTCCAGTAACAGCAACAGTACTATTTGAAAAATTCTACTTAACAGTTTTTAATATGGATTTCGCAACGATATATCGTACTGTGGACCGATAAGGTAACATTTCGATGTAATAGGGAGGTAAATATTTGGAATACCACAATTTGTGTGGACTCATCCATGCTCAAGACATAGGACTTTATTTTATTGCATGAACAACTAAATTGTGAACGGTACTACGATACACTCGCTGCAAGATGGATGCCAGGGCCATTTTTACTTGGCAGCCAGGTTTACGAAAATGAGTTTGGAAAAGTGCACATTGGGCCGGAATAAACTGCAGTATTTGATTTTTTGGAAACACGTCCAAAACACTGTAATGGTGTGATATCTCGTTGCTGTCCTGCGCTGATATAGTTTGCAGTCTTCAGTGATGCACTTAATTAATTTGTTTTGATATCATTTTATTTCAAGGGTTGAATTTGTTTTGATTGTTTAGGGTTTTTGTACTACCCAGCTGCCCTGCTTCGTAGGCTTTCATCTTTGGCTACCATACTCGTTAGTGGTTGCGGCATTTATAGTTCATTGCGCTGACATTGTCAGTTGGCAAGGATGACCGATGGTTTGTCGATAACTGGTGACATACTCATGTTTTTTTCTTTTAGAGCACCGACCAGCAAGACCACTTCTGGGGATCTGGTCCTTCTGCGAGACGGATACTTCATGTAGCCTACATTAGAACACTGGTGGACTGGAAACCCCGCAGTCATCAGCAAGGAAGGTCACCGTATTTCGGAGCAAGTGTTCGTCGCTCCTGTCCTGGGACAATACGCCACTGGGTATCTGGACTGTTTGGTATGTTACTATCGCCGAGAACTTGAAGGTATTTATTGGACAAGTTGTGTGAATTAGTTTACCAGGGAGTAGGATTTCCCTTCAATGGCTCTGTTGTGTCGTGTTGTAGTACACAATTCTTCACTGGCGCAGCCTAGGCTAGCACACTTTTATTTACCTATACTAACTACTGTGGTTTTCACCCTGTTGCTTTCAACTTAAGGAATGCATGATTCACTGCCATGTGCATGGAGTCCTAGGTTGGGGTTTTATTCGTTAACCTACTCGTCCCACCTAGAAACTGTCACCGCTTTTGGGATTTGGGCTACGACAAGGGCTTGTGACCTTGGCACTCATCGGGTGAATGGTAGAGTATATTCGTATGTTTTTGGTGCTCTGTCCATCGAGCCATATATATTTTTGTGCAGAAATTACCACCAAGACAGACTCTTTATAAGAAAACTGCTGTATTTTTATGGTACTTAGACTAAATGGTGCTGTTATCCTTGAACTAAATATATTATAATCATAGTGATCACTCGCCCCTGTGTTAGTGTACTTGTTGCCTACCTACATGTTGTACTGCCGAGGCACTAATCACTAAATGTATGTATTGTAGCGAATAGTGTGACTTTAGAGTTTGATGTTAAGTTATATTGTGTAACTATCTAAATCGTGGCTGTGACTTTGACAGCTACCAGTTGGATTTAGGAATTGTCAAAAGCTACTTTGTTGCAGTTACTCGCCGATCTCGATGTTCCTGCTGAGCAGATAGCGGCTAATGTTTGTGACAACCTCCACCTATTGGCTCTGCAGAATGCCAAGGTAAAGAAGAACTCGGGACCTGACGACCGTGGTGAACGAGAGGGAATCGAAAGGAGCGAAGCCGCTGATCCATCTATACTTTAAAGGATCTTCCTTAACTAACAGATGCTTCGGCGAAGTAGAAGGTTGTGCATTCTCTTGTGGAGATACAGGACATTGTGAATCTAGAGGTCATTCCGAGCGCAGCTTTGTGCTCGGTGTTGGTTACTTGTCTCTTAAAGTAATTCAGCGAAGTTTTTACACTTTTTAAGCTACAGAAACGGAATTGGTCCCAGGAGAAGGGCTGCTTGTTATATTTGTTCTGTTATTCTAGGATTCGTGAAGCCTTGTGGAAACAGTAATTATACAGGAAGCTTAGACTGGGTGAAAATTTAAATACCATTGTTAGCGACATTATTAAGTTATCTAACATTCTAGATCTTTTGTATCCTGAACAGGAATATGTGAAATATTATAGTGGACAACCTTAACCTGGAGGTTTGGCAGTACTGTTTACCTTCTGCTCGCTTGTCTACTCTAGTGGAGTGAATGTGAGGAAGTTGCTGTGTAAAATCAGTACATACATGTAGATGCTCAGGCTCTGGAATGCTGTGGGAATGATGCGGCGACAAACATGGTAATATGACACCCAAGGTATAAAAAAAGTGTTGAGTTTACACAGCACTGACCGTTTGGCGACCAAGTGTCCTTCTATGGTCGCCCTGGGTTATCAAAATCAAGGGGTATCTTCTGCTGATGGCAATAGTAGTCGGGGCAGTGTACGCTAACTTTCCGATAGTGAAGTTTGCCATCATTGTGCGCTAATTGGACATATTCTCCTTAGTTGTTCTAAGAGACCAGGGAGAGTATTGTGAAATGGCTGTCATCCAGTATGCCCTTGATCTAATTACATGTATGGGGTAATTTACCACTTACTTTGACTGATGTGGGATCTTACAATACTCCTATCGAACAGGGTTTCTGTAATACATTGCTGCGCAACTTTCCGAAGGTCTCGATTGTCTGCAACCTGTCTCTCTGATGTAATATAGTCTGGCATATGGAGGGGTTGTACAAACTCAGGCACATGCCATTGTTAAGTTTAAAATAGGCGATCATTCTTGAAAAATTCTGTTCCTTATTATTGGCAGTTTAAAGTATGCTGCCATGTTGTGAATTGATTCCTTTGGTTATTAGAGAGCCGAAGAGCCAAAGTAAAGAAATTGAGTTTTCACTTCGATAATAATCTTACCCCATCGGTGAAGGATGGTGTCTCTCGGGTGGTAAACCAGTTGATCCTCTCGCTGGCTAGCCAAATTATGGCCGAGTTTCCCAACATCATTAAGCACAGCATTGGTTGGTGTGTTAGCGATCAGTAAAGGATTGCAATGAAGGGTACCACCTCTATTCGTTGCAAACCCTACCATTTTCCTCTCCGAAAATGTGCATCTTTAAGAGTGTGATTGTAAAGCTGAAAATAGATTATGTAGAGGCCCCTTATAATAGTACTTATGGCAACCCTTCTTTTCTCCATTCTAAAAAAAACACGAGGCTTTAGATTATTAGTGGTTGTATAGCTCTGGACGCACTTTTAGTTCCAACAATGGATGGCCTCTTTCATCAATTAGAAAACGAATAGGTTTTCCGGCACTATATTATCCACTTTCACTCGAGACAAGTCCTTGCATTCATGATCCCCTAGAGTATATATGAGTGGAAGAAGATACTGTTTGGTGACTATTTTGGAGCCCAGCATTGTCACACAATTGGAGAAGTTGTGTCCATTCCTTAGACATTGTCGTTACATACATAAAATAAATCGGACCATTTGCAGCATGTAAGGCATGTCGTAAGGGGCCTTGAAAAATTGGTTGACCATATTAACGTGTAAAGATTTGTTGTAACGTTTGTACAAAATCTCTTGGAACCAAACATGATTAAGAAGCCCAAGAATTTTAGAGGCACAGGCAGATTCCTTGGGATCATAGGGTATTATGCAAGGTTCAGTCTTAATTTAAAACATACGAGAGCACCATTCAACTTGTTGAAGTATAAAGAAAACCCTTTTGTTTGGAGCTCTGACCCAAAAAATACCTCTAAGAAGGTTAAGTCTCGCTAAACTTCTCCCATATTAGTGCACCCGATTTCTCCAGGAAGTTTGTGGAGAAGTGTGTTTCTCCAGCAGATTATGATGGTCTCCTAAATCGAACAGAAACTAACTACTCTGCATATGAGAAAGTATCCTTCGTATGCACGTAGGCAGTAGAACGTGTTTCCGACTACCCGAACACCTGGGAATTCGACCTGTGTAGGCCTACCGACAATCAAGCCTTGACTTGGTTTTGACTTCCAAGAGAGCAGCCGGGCAAACTTGATCGATAGATCGATCAGTTCGGTCGGCTAGGTGTGATATGGACATGTTAAGGGTGAAGACAATATTGTGGCCGACGCCCTGTCCTGCGTGTACGATCCCGGAGAGCTTCTGGTACAGGGTGATAGTGAAGGTCTCAGTTGAGATTGGGTCACTTTATAATTGATACCCATACATTCGCAAATCTGTCTTACTGGCAGGCGTCAAATGAAGAATGACAAGAGACCCGCATATATCTTCTGGAAGGGGTTAGTAGAGTACATTCGTATGTTTTGGGGCTCCTTCCATTAATTCTTATTTTTTTTGTGCAGATATTACCGTCAAGACAGACTCTTAATGCGGAAAATGTTACATTCTTATATTACTTTAGTGAGGTACTGCTGTTGTTCTTAAACTAAGTAACATATTGAACTCATACAGTGCACATTCGCCAATGTAGTGTTGTATTTGTTGCTTGCCTACATTTTGTGATAAAAATGATTTTTCTTAGATGCTTAACCTTCTCTTACTGTGGTGTTCCCATATATTCCTACTTGCCTAACAACACAGTGAATTAACTATCTCCTAAAAGAGATGCCATTCACAGAATTAAGGTAGCATGTCAGTCGCTAACAGCTGCAGAAGTAATTACGGGAATTCATGTGCATGAAGACGGGAATGATTGTGTTTGGAAGAAGGTGGCAATATTTTCGAATAGCTGTAACAGTAAACGGGCTACACGAACATGTTCGTTTGTAATACATTTTCTCAGCTGAAGGAGTGTCTACATTTATCCAAGCATCTAGATTTTTATAATTTGCGACGTTTATATTTAAACCTAGAGATGAACATATTTTGTTTTACCTCAGTATAAATTTTCCACTGCAGTGTTTTTAAGCACATCTATTACTATACAACCTTCTGTTTCGTTTCGTAAGTGTTGTTTAGTGTATCAAAGCTAAGGTGTTATTTTTTTTAAATATATAAGTCTTGTTTTCTCAGTATGTACTGCTATAAGATTTTAGCAGCACATCTAAAGTACAGGACATTTTTAATAACCCAATGTAGAGATACTAGCATATTCCCACAATAACATTTTATTATTTATCGGATTTGATAGAGTAGCAGCTGCTTATGCAGTAAATTCAACATCAAATGACGAAAATGATTTCACTCACATCCACACGTTATGGGAGAACCCTGATACCATTATGATAAGTATATGTTCTATTTGTTGTTTAATCACTTTTACTCATGTTTGGCGATATAACCGAGATATCGATGTCTTTTGTAGTTTAAGCTGTCCATGTGTAAAAGAATTCTATCCGAATTTTACAAATTGGGGACTGCCTTGAAAACATTTTGAAACATTGTCAGATTTTCAAAATTGTTATTGATTGTTACTTGAGCGCCATTGATGCTTCATTGTAACACTAAAGATGTCCATATAGGCCTATCTTATTCTATTAGTGAATAGTATTTATGTGACAAAATAACGCAGTAATTTATCACATAATATTAGGAATGTAGTTTTTTCTTACTGAATATTCTATAAATGATTTATTCGTGCTATAATTAATTATTTTGTTATTTTTTTATAAGTCCGCTGGGAGGCGTTACCATAGTACCTGACAGGACGTAGGCAGAGCTGCGTGCTGGAAGGAAAGAAATAAGTGAGTGTATAACCTCCCTCGGTTATTTGAATAGAGAATATATACACATTAATTTTAATCACTGTTCTAGTAGAGAAATAATAATAACGGAATTTCTTTATTTTCTGGATACTTCGGAAACCCGTGTTTAGCTAGTCAGTCCCACGCCTCTCTCGATGGCTGCAACTAGTGTCTCAACTAATTCCCGGACGACGCGAATACCCGCGCTAGGGCACAACCACCTCTAGTGGTGCCTGCGACAAGAGTCTCGCAAACCAATACGTGGATCCCTGCGAATTCCCGCGGCTCCGGACACAACCACCTCTCGTGGTGTCCGAACAGCGAGTCTCACAAATATAACACGCGAATATCCGCGGCAAAGTATACAACTACCTCTCGTAGTATCCGAATTGCGAGTCCTCTATGATACGCGGACCCCCGCGAATACCCGCGGCTCGGGACACAAGCACCTCGCGTGGTGTCCGCGGCACGAGTCCCCTTAAACAAATACGCGGACCCCCGCGAGTTCCCGCGGCTCGGGAAACAACCACCTCTCGTGGCGGCCGGAGCACGAGTCTCCCAAACAAACCTAACCGACGCGCTCGCGACACTTTCTCTAAAACTCTCCCCATTTACTCCCAGCCAATCACAA